>JASDQU010204091.1:23692-40769 GCA_032191745.1 Picea mariana
TGGGCAGCTGTCTCTGCACTGCAATCTTTTACTGGTGTAGCTTCCGTGCATCTCGTTAAGTATTCCGTCGCGGTGATAATATATCTCGCCCCTGTTCTCTTGGTGGGTGGGTTAGTGGGTCCCACAAAGTCTATTGCCTATTTTTCAAATGCCTGAAGTGTCACTTGTAGTCGTAGTGGCATCTCGTCCCTTCTGTTGGGTTTGTCGACCCATTGACAGACATCACATTGCTGACAATATTCTTTCGAGTCTCTATGTATTGTTGGCCACCATAATCCTACGTGTAGTACCTTCTGCGTGGTAGATTTTCTTGCATAGTGCCCTCCTGCTATTTCTTCGTGGGTTTTTGCTAAAATTCTTGGTCGTTCATGGTCTAGTACGTATCTTCATAAAATGCTATTTGCATCCATTTTGTATAGATGCCCTGCGATCAGTTGATAGCCAGCTGCGCAGACTACTAGGGTCTTCTTTTGCGCAATGGTATATCCTTGCAGTGCAGTACCTGTGCTCAAGTACTGGATGATCTCTACAAAGTAATCGTCAACAATCTGTACTGAGAAGAGCTGTGCATCTAGAAAGTTGTCTTCCAAATTTGTTGGTTCCTCTCTATTTATGACCCTCGATAGGGGTCAGGCCCTGCATTCAGTTTTCTTGGTTTGACTATTACCTTGAAGTAAAATTATTGAAATAACAATAACCGTCGACAGATTCTCCCCCCCAACACTGGCTTGTTAACTAGGTATTTCAGGGCTGAGTGATCTGTAAACATCTTAAAGTGTTTTCCCAATAGGTAGTGTTTGTATTTCTGTAGTGCGTAAACCATATCTAAGCCTTCTCTTTCCATCGTGTTATAATTCTGTTCTGATTCTGATAATTTCTTGCTTGCGAACGCTATTAGGTGATCCAAGTCTCTTGCTCCTGGTTGCACTAAAATAGCTCCAAATGCTATTGCTGATGCATCTACATGTACATGGAATGTCTTCTCTTAGTCTGGAAGTACCGATATTGGTGTGGTGACCATCTTTTCCTTTAGAGTATCCAGACCGTGTTGGCACTCATCGTTCCATTGATACTTGGTATCCTTCCTTAACATTTTTTCCATAGGCGTTGTAATCTGTGCGTAGCCTTTGATGATTTTCCTGTAATATCCCGTATGTCCTAACGTTGCTCTTAGTTGGTAAACTGTTTTTGGTGCTGGTAGGTTAACAATGACTATGATTTTGGCTGGATCCACTAGTAAACCCTATTTTCATACTATGTGTCCCAGTAGTATCCCAAATGGTGTTCCAAATATACATTTCTTGATATTCAGTGATATCTGGCACTGTCTGCATCGTTCTAACATTAGGCATAAAACTTCCACATGGTTTTTTAACAAGATATAAACCATCCAATCATCCAGGTATACTTCAAGAAATTGGTGGATGAATTCCTTAAATGCTGCGATGACCACTCTGGAGAATATCGCAGGTGCATTATTCAATCCGAACGGCATGACTGTGTACTGATAAGATCCCCATTCTGTCGCAAATGTGGTCTTGTGTCTATCCTCTTGTGCTATCTTAATCTGATGATATCCCAAGAATCCATCGGTGAATGAATATGCTTCGTTTCCTCCTATGTTCTCGAGTACTTTGTCCATGAATGGTGTGGGGAATGGGTCGTGTAAGCAGGCATCATTCAACTTCCTGAGGTCGACGCATATCATGATCCCTCTTCCCTATTTCTTGTCCTGTACTACCATCGGGCTTATCCATTCTGATTCTTCCCCTGGTTCGATGATGCCGACCTCGAGCATCCTGTCGATTTCATCTTTAACTTTTTGTTTGTAGATGGGGTTCAATCTATATAGTCATTGTTTAATGGGTTTCGTATCAGGTCTGAGTGGTATCTTCATTTCTCCTAATTCTTCGACTATTCCTTTCATCTCTGTAAAGGTTGTGGGAAAAAGGTCACTGTATTTGCGCAATAATTCTGTGATGCTTTCTAGTGTCTGTTCGTCCTAGTAATCTCCAATGCTGGCCATTTTGGGTTTCTCGGCGGTCCCTATGTTAGCCTTCTTGATATAGATTGGCGCAGATATGACCTTTGATTCTAAGGGTGGTCTTTCCACATCTCTCTTGCTTTCAACTTCTTCAATCTGAATATCACGCGGATCATCTTCATCAGGTGCTTCCTCCTGTACATGGTAGCATGACAACAGTTCTTTGACTGTCTGTTTATTCCACTGCTATACCTCTCTGATAACTTCCACTTCTGATTCTGTAATGAATATGACATCTCTGATCCGTTTCAGGGCTGTGTCTATGTTGGGGTTCTCATGCTCGAATGAGAAAGTGACTGTAAAGTTCTGTTGGAGTGTCGTCCATGTCTTGGTTCCTTTTCGCATTTCCTGGTCTATATACCAATTCGTTGGTATGCCTTCTAAAGTATGAATGAAGTGGTGAGCCCATTCCTCTGGTTGTGTCATTTTCCATAGTGTTTTACATGCCTCCAATTGTTCTGCTGGTATTCTTAGTCCATCATATTTTTGTTGGTTGTTCCATATCTGTTTTGCGCCGAACCTTATGCACAGTAATCGTTTTCATTAGTACCAATCTGTGATAGTCTCTTTGTGCGCACCCCACCATCTTATGGGTGTAGCCTTTACTGCTAAATCTAGTGCTAATAGTCTCTCGTTCTCTAATACTTCATCTTCGTATTGTGTCAAGAAAGTTTCCAAATCATTTAGTCCGTGAAAAATGGGTGGTTCTCTGATTTCTGTGCCAAGCCATCTGACTGCGCAGTCTATTCTTGCACACCTTCTTGTGGATACTTCATGTAGTATTTGCTGCCAGTTTTCTAACCCAGTGTCTGAGTCTATTGTGCATGAAGTAATGCTCCGCCAACTGAGTACCCTCTCTGTAGTTGGGTTTATATAGTCCACATTGCGTGCAGTTGTTCTGTACAACTAGACGATTTTGTCTAGATCCAGACAAGTGGGTTCTATGAACCTCTCGCCTTCTGATGGGTCGAGTGGGGCTATAACCCTGTATTCTTCTGACTCAAATGTCATTTTTCTAGTTTTCAAGTTAATTATGGCCTGGTTGTCGAACGCCCAATCCAGACCAAGTAATGCTGGGTAAGGTGTTTTACCATCTACTATTTCGATGACTTGAAAGTATGCCTTAGTGTGCACACCATCCAAATCTACGGCTACTCCTTTTAGTCTACCTATTGGTAGGACTCTATGTTGATTTTCTAGCTTTAATGGAACAGTTGAGTATCCCAGTGTAGGTTCTCCCATGCATTGCCATGTGGTTTTTGGTAGTACGTTCACCTCAGATCCTGGATCTAGTATAATATCTCCCATGTTGAAATCCCCAATGTTAAGAATTGATTCTAAATTCTCTACTTGTTCTTCTTCTTGTATGTAGGTGGTTGACAGGTTTTAGTTCTGGCTTCTGTTTCGTCTTGCTGCTACATTTCTCTAGGATGTTTTGCAATACTTTGATAGATGAATGATCACTTAACATTTTGATGCATGATTGCAAAATGTATTTGATAGTACTTACTTGTTCCTTAGGTTGTATTCTGTTGGTATGGTCTAGTGATGGCAGCATGTCATATTCCAGAGATTTCTTGTTCTGCTGTGCAGTCAGTGCTATGTCCTCCTTCTAGAATTCTTTTCGGGCTTCTGTAAAGATCTCATTTTCCTTTTGCACGTCGAACTGCTTCTTGGGGTCAGGGTTCTTCTTTACCCATTGGTTCTGTGCTGGGTCCTATCGAACTGCGCCGTTTCTTGTTTTTGTTCCTTCTCGAGTGACTATGTTGATGTTCCGTCCATAATCTCTTGCTTCGACTGAAATCCACTGAACATTCTGGTTATTTTGGTTCCTTTTTTCGTGGATCTTGACGAGTAGTGTTGGACATTCCTCTGTATCATGGTCTGAAGCGCGACAATACATACGGGCCGCTGGTGGCAGTGGGCATTCCCGTGCACAATGTCCTGGTTGCTAGTAATTGTGACATGTGACTGGTCCTCTCCCACATCCAAAACCTCCTCTGGCTTTTCCAGGGATGATGTTAAGGATGGAAATTTATTTGAAAATGTAGAAACCTTGGTGAATCTTACTAGTCCTTCATATTCCAACTATAAATGATTGGCGATATTTTTGTAAAAATATTCAAATTTCTAAGAATTTTATATAGTTTTTGTAAAATTTTGGTGATTTTTAAGGTAAAATAATTTATCATATAGAATTTGGGCGAATCATTTTTAAAATAGCGAATCTCATTTTTGGAAAAACCATGGAAAATTAGCCCATGAGAGAAATTTGGCCCCTAAAATCATCCCTGGGCTCTTCCTGCTCCTCTATAGGCTGTGCGATCACCTTGTGGCGCGTTATATTGTGGTCCCTGATTATACTGCGCAGTATTGTACTAGGGCTGTGATGGGTTGTACTACGGCTGCACGTTATTATAAGGTTGCTACGTAGTATTATACTGCTGCTGCATAGTGTTGTATGGTGCTGGGGCTTGAGTGAATTGTGGTGCTGCCTGCCCAGTCATCATTTCTTCCTATACCCTATATGCATCTGAGGTTCTTTCCTGCATCAGCTCCATATTTTTGCAGTCTTTGTCATCGTGGCCGACTAACTTGCAAAAGGTGCAATATGAGTTCGTTGGGACTGTTTGGTATTTCTGCATCATCATGTAATTGTAAGGGTTGTGACCTGGTTTCTTGCAGATTTCACACCATAATCCCCCCTGTGGTAGCGGGTTTGGGATCCCTGTTGCCATATACTGCGTGAACATCAGACATTCATTTTTGTGGTGTCCTTCTCTCCTGCATGTGGTACACAAAACGACTTCTCATTTGTCCTTGTTCTTATTCTGGTTCAGTTGAAATGTTAAGTTCTTCAGATCCTCTTTCAGTTCTTTGATAGCCGGGTTCGTCTGCTGGTATTGTTTCTCTTCCAATTTCAAGGTTGATTATAGAGCCTCTTCTTGTGTCTGAAACTTTTGTTGTCGTAGTGGATATTTTAAGTGTGGGAGTAGTAAGTTGACAAATAGGTGCCAATGTTGCATCTCGGTCATAAGGTATTTTAACTTCCCTTTTAATCGCTTGAATCTTTGATCAATCTCCCATACTGATTCTCCTGGTTTTTGTCTTATCTTAATCATCTCATTCATATACTGATCCTCTGATATCGGCTTTTGGAACTCATTTATTAATAGTTTCTTAATGTCCTCCAGTGTCCTTGTCATCCTGGGAGCACTGTTCATGTCTAGACTCATGTACCAGTCTACTGTGCGGTCTTTTAGCGTAATTGCTAGTTGTATGAGTTTGGTGTTGTCATCAATGATCTACTTTGCTTCCTAGATCTTGGCGCAAATGAATAGATGCTTCTTAGGGTCTTCTGCTGCTTCTCCTCGAAACTTTGGTAATTTGATAGTAGGGTCATGTCCTGCCATTTTGAGTACTGAACTACTGCCTCCTCCGCGCGGTGTGGATACTTGACTAAGATTACCTGAACTGGCTCCTCCAATTTTCGCTCCTTATGTAGGTGTACTTCCTGCTGTCGGATTTCCTCTGAACTTTGGTTGCCTAAATGGTGGTGTTCTCTGTGGTGTATTGGTCGCACATGGGTTTATGGGTTCCACACTAACATTGATATGAAAGGGGTGGCTGTCTTATCCTCCCGTTCTTAGGCCTCTTGTTTTCCTCTCATAGGTGGTGCACAAAATTTCCTGAATCTGCTCCATAGCCCAAAGATCCTCTACCTCTTCCTCATCGCTTGCCAAGCCCTCCCTTTCAACTACGAATCTCTTCTTGGTGTTTATCTTATATTGGTAGGGTGCTCCGCTATGCGTCGTTCTTGATGACGTCAAGATCCACTTGAGATGGTCTTCATCCATCGATATCAGGTCCAAGGGTTCCTCCTCCTTCTTCTCTTTATCCTGCCCTCCTTCTATTCCTCCTCTTTCTTTCAGTGCTTCCCCCGTTCCCCCATGCGCGTAGGGAAGTCTAATTGTCTGATTCCATTGTCATTACACCTTTGTTATATAGCAATATCTCGATAGAAGTATACATGGATCAAATGTACCTCCCTCTGGGTCCTCGTAGAAATTCTTGGTCAGTTGTGCTGTATGACTTTGTTGTGTCTACCACAAACTCTGTGATGAATCCTACCACAATACTGTCAAGCCAAAATTCGACTGCATGGGTGAATTTGTTGTTCACCTTCTGCAGCTGCTGAATCTATACTAGAGTCCAATCTAGCTATCGAATCCATTTTGTCGGGTGATTATCTGTTAACCTTAAGATCCACTCCTATAGTAGATGCGGAAAATCGCAGAAAAAGATTTTGTGTAAATCCGTAAACACGTATTTATCCAGGTATCTGCGTGGTGTGATTCTAGGGTTTCTATTGTCTTTGTGTGCAAATTCTAGCTCTTTAGTTCTCAACTAACCCTCGATTTCTTCTCTCATGGGGTTCCAAGGTCTCCACATTCCCTTCTAATGACTCATTGCTTCTTCGATGGTTCTTGTCCACTCTATCTCATATACTTAGTCCTATCTTGTTCCTCTTAACATGACAACGAAACCATTTGTTGGTTTTATCGAATCCCTTCTTAGGTTATCTGAGTTATTGACCTAGGGTTCATGTCATTCGGGGTTCCAACAAAGCCTCTAACTATCGGCCCTCCTGGTAAACCAGAAGGCAACGCAACACCCAGAAGGTACTGCGCAGTCTCACCCGAGATAGCTAAGGATGGTTGACTGTAAGACTCAGGTGTTTACAGTCTAGGACAGAGTAGGGGATAAAGGGTTTCTTGATCAAGGCCCTATTCTGTGAACTATTACTATAATCTACTTGTTCCTAAGAATCGCATGTGTATAACTCGAACTATAAACAGATTCTAATAATGAATTTGGTTATTCATCAATCGTAATCATCTATTGCTAAAATAAGTTAAATATATGCAAACATTCAACACATTACATAGATATTACTGTGGTTCACCCCTCCTAGGCTACGTCCACAAAGATTTGGCTCTTGGCTCTTTTATTATGGTAGTTCTTGATTTCCTTGCACCGCGCGCTTACAGTTCTCTGCAAAAGTGGGTAAGATCTATGTGAGGTGAACTAGATCGCACCAGTCTCTACAACCTATGGTCTAATCCTCAGATATACCTTCCCTCATATCTTTCTTTCTCAATAACTTACAAAACTCAATTCATATGACTCAAAATCCTTCACGTATCGCCAACAACAATACTCGGAAAAATCACTCAATAATAGTCTCTATCCTCACAACAAACTAACATAAAATCATCAACAACAACAACAACAACAACAACCCTATATGATACTTTCGTATCTATATTTATACATTTCGGGCTCTTCAACCACTTACAAAATATTACCAAAACCCTAACTCTTCTTCCGTTAGGTTTTTCTCCCATACACGTGCTGTTCTTCCTCCAACTGTCGCTTTTCTATGTGCACGCTTTCTTGCATTCGCGTGTGCTGATATTTTTCCAGTTGTCACTTCAGTTTCCTGCACGCTTTCTTTCCACTTCGGCCTGGTGCCAACAAGGGCCTATGAAATTTTAGGAAGAGAATAGAGAAAAATAAGTTGGCCCTACATATTCCTTTTCTTCCTCTTCTCATATTGCTATATTATATGCTCTTCAAACAAGTTATGGTTCTTAAATGATAGATTTAGGAACATTGGAAATGAAAACATGTACAAATGCACTACAACTCTAGGGATATTTGGAACATACTATATTTGAGATTTAGATCCATAGTAATATGCATAGACTCCTATGAAATAGTAACCTAGATGCATTGACAAAACATGGTAGGATTGATTAAGCAACTACCTTTTTCTCCTCTTCTTTTTCACTTAGGACTATATCCATCTCAATAGCTACTGGGTATCAATCTAGATCTTCCTCTATTGATGGGGATTATGAAATGAATGTTTCAACTAGGTTTTCTCCTACCTTTGAGTTTAGCTACAGATGAGTTACTCTATACATAGCCTATACCCTTTCTTTCTATACCTATGCATACATATCTAGAACTTAAATTGTTGACGGTCCATCAAATTAAATTGGTGCTACTCCCATGGGGTTTATTGATGGAAGGACTATCACAAGTGATTGTATTGTATTTTTATTTATGTATTGGATACCTTGTGTTACCTATATGAAATATTGATGCTCTCATAACATGATCTAGAACTAGTAACTATGGGGCTATATCTATGTTTGTAACCATGCAAAGTGAGTAATATAGCACATGAAATCATATAAGGTCCTATATTCTAATTGAGTGTATAAAGTATAGCCATAGATTAATTTCATCATGAATGATTTGACATTATATGGAAGGGGAATAAAACTCATCAGAAATGAATGGATTTCATCCCATATAATGATACCATAGCTAAATAGAAAGAAGCATGCAAAATCAAAGTGATATTGTATAAGGTCACTACATATAACATGTATGTCAATGCTATGTAATAAATCAAGTCAACATTGGAATTATAGGATTAAAGAACTCTACAAAATTACCATAGAAGGAAATAAATGCAAAATGTGGCTAGGGAGATTAGGGTGATAGCATCTAGCATGTGAACTATAAAAAACTAAACAATGAGAGGGATGTAAGAAGAATCTCTACAATTCATTTTTGCATCAATTGTTTGTGCAATATGGAAGAATTATGGTAGAAAGGATTAGTATTGTCCCATTGGTCATTAGTGTTCTCATGTTAGTTATCCCAAACATATTTTTTGAATTGGATTCCTCTAGCTTATTTTGCTACAATACATCTCTTCTATGAAAAATATGGTTCTCTAAGTGATTACCTAAAGCCTTTACCTAGGGAGTTGTTTCAAACTTGATCAATAAGCTACCCTCGGGCATGTTGATAGCTAGTGCCCATTTGTGAACACTTGCATTAAGCTTGTGTTGGCCTCCATAAGTAGGTCTTCCTTTGATAGTGTTATAGCGTCAATTTCCACTATTGAAACATTTATGCTCTTATTGGCCTAATACCTATCCTCCGTATATACAACTCTTCCCCATACCTCCTTTAGTCCTTATAAAAAATATTTTTTTTGGAAGATGTACATGCCCTATCAGTTATACATCATGCATATACGCGGGTTACCCAAGGGACAATCGCATACATGTCAATAAACACTTAAAAATATATAATTATGCCTAATTAAATGTTGAGTTATGGGTTTGGTTAATTTCCTAACTCCTTTCACCCATACTCAACCATCTCTAACCAACTAGAGACCACATAAAGAAGCATTTTCCTCAAGGAGAAATGAAATGATACTTTGTGTTGAATTTTTATATGCGATGATGTGTGAGATCGATCGATCATTACAATGATGAATGTGCCATATATAAAGAACATATGGAGACCATCCATGAAAGGATGCGTCTCTTCGATAATAAATAACTAATTATTTATTATATATATGTATACATTATATGTATACATTATATTATAAATATATTATATTAATAATATTATTTAATAATTAATAATTATTAATCTGGGAGAATGTATTCCCATTGTTTTCCAAACATCAACACTCTCTCTCAATGAGGGAGACATTCTACATCATGCCCCGATCTTGTCTTTGAAGTATGCAAACTTTTCCCTAGACTCATGACACCTGTCTGTCAGTCCTGGAAGATGCCTCTCTCCCACATGAACTGAGGGGAAACTCCCTCTACGCCTCTCCCTTTGAGCCAAATGACTCTCTCTGAGATCAAGCTCACTCTAGGTCTGCATGTGATAGCATCTAGCATCTCGAATATTTATCATTCCTGGTCAAATTACCATGACTAAAGACAAATACCACACTAGGGCCATTCACCACAGGTACACCCCTGTTGGTTAATGTCATCCCAATGCTATATGACATGTGGAAAGTACCTCAAGCACTTTGAGTCCATATCATTCCTTGTCATGATCAAGGAAGGACTATGATTGGGCCCATTTACCACAAGTATACCCTTGTGATAAAAGTATCTTATCTCCCTTGGTCTGCAACCCAATATAGGAGAAGGTACACCTGATGCTTACTAGGGTCATTCACCACAGGTACACCCTTGTGGGTGAATGTCTGCCCGATGCTGAAACATCAACACTCCTTCTTAGCTAGGGAGGTATCTTTCCATGATGTCTTCATCAAGTAGTCCATTGACTACTCTGCAATAAAATAGTAGCACACAACTACTACCATGCCATCAATATCTCAAATCATCCTCCACAGTCTCCATGATTATGCTTCAATCAATCAGTAGCACATAACTACTTCCAAGTGGTTTGGTCGTCTCCATGGAAAACAAGCTAGTAGCACACAACTACTGTCCAGTGACACATAGTCACTTCTAGTGGTACACAACCACCATAGTAGCACACAACTACTTCCCAATGACACACAATCACCGCCATGAGCTATATGGGCCATTCTTCTAAGCAGGTCACTACATGTGCCATAGAAGAATGTCAATCCTAGACCTCTTTCTTTAATCAGGTCACCATATGTGCCATAGAGAAAATGCCAGTCTTTTACCAACCTCCCTAATCATGTTACCATTCATGCCATAGGGGGTGGACCATTCATCTTGATCAATTCACCATCTGTGCCACAAGAAAATGCCATTCTTGGACCATTGTTTTGCAGAAAATATCAGTCCATGATACATCAACAATTTGTACAACCTGGACCATTCTCCATAGGGAGAATGTCAGTCCAAAAACACACTAACTATCCACAATGCAAGAATAATAGCACTCCCTCTCAACCAAGGGAGTAATCTCCACAAGCCCCAACTTGTCCCCGAAGTATACAAACTTCCCTTTGGACAAGGGCTTCATCAGAATATTTGCTATCTTCTCATCGATGGAGATGCACTGGAGCTTCACTTCTCCCTTCTAGAATTTATCACGGATGTAGTAGTACTTGATATCAATGTGCTTCGACTTGTCATGGAACACCAGGTTCTCTGAAATCTTCACACAACTTTGATTATCACAGTATATCACGGTCAAATCCAAAACACCAGGTTCTTTTAAATCTTCACACAACTTTGATTATCACAGTATATCACGGTCAAATCCAACGCCAGGTCAAATATTCCAGAAACTAGCTTACAAAGATATACTACTTATGTACAAGCATCACAAGATGAAATATACTCTTCCTCTACAGTGTTGAGTGCGACAGACTTCTGTTTCTTGCTATCCCAAGATATCATAGCAGAGCCAAACTAAAACATACACCATAAGTACTCTTTCTGTCACTTGCACTCCCTACCCAATCAAAATTTGTATATCCATATAGATGTACATAACTATTTGAGCCATATCTTAAACCATAATTTAATGTTCCATCCAACTATCTCAAAATGTGCTTTGCGGCTATCCAATGCTCAGGTCTCAGTTCCACCTAGAACTGGCTCAACATGTTCACAACAAAGAAAATGTACGATCTGGTATTAACCAAATACATCAATGAGCCAATCAACTGTTGGTACATGGATGGGTCTCCCATATTAGAATCAAAGTCTCTCAACTTCTTCAGGTTCGTCACCATGGGAGTTTCATGGATTTGCAATTCAACATCCCAAACTTCTGAAGGATATTCACAACACACTTTCCTTGACCTAGGAAGATTTCATCAGGCTTCTGCCATACTTCTAATCCCAAAGAGCAATGATTTAAGCCAAGATCCTTCATCTCGAACTCATAGGTCAACTCCCTCTTGTATTGATCAATGAGATAGTTTTCTCCTGTAAGGAACAAGTCTCAATATATAACACCAAGATCAAGGGATCACCACCAACAACCTTGTAGTAAAGGTTTGGATCACCATCACACAAACTGATGTTGTCATGCATCAATGCCTAGGCTGGTCATCCCAACAATCTATATAGACCTCCCTCTCGAACACCAATCACTACTGTGGAGTCTATACTTGAGCCCTTAGGCCATGTAAGAACCTGTCCATTCATGATTAATGCAACTCTATAGTCTTTATCCTCCCATGCTAAGGTAGAAAGAAGGTTCGTCTTCATCCCTAGTACATACAACACATCTCATATATGAAGAGTATCTCCGGACTCTAGTTGGAATGAAGTTGTCCCAAATCCTATCACTGCATATTTGGTGTTATCACCAAATTCTACCTGCAATGTTGACTCCCTCTCAACCAAATCTAAGAGACAATTATGAGAACCTGTCATGTGCCTTTATCTAGGGTGCAGATCTTTTTTTCAATACTGATATTTGATTGAAGGAAAGAGAAAATCTCTACTATACTTATCCAAATATGGAAATTAGGGAATCCACAATAGTTTAAATCCATTTGAGGAGAGTTTTCCAAGATTCTATGTAACTGTGTGTCCCCTATAAGCAACGCACACAAGATTCAAAATCTTCAACGACACCAAGAAACCTAGATATCTGTGTTCCCAAAATACACCCTCATCCGCAGTGATGTGCCTTTTCCCACTAGCTTCTTGTCCTCCTGAAAGGGTGTGCAACACATGGAATTGACAAAGGAGCTAAAGAACGAGTGAGCCTTCGCCATATTTCTCAATGTGATCTTACTCATGGGAAAGCCTCACTAGGGTTCGAACCTATGTGTTGTGAGGAGGCCCTTCCATCCATCTAGAGAGATCGAATGTGGATGGTCCACTAGAAGGCACATGCCCTCTCCTATTGTTCTTTCTCTGAAATTGAAACCTCATCACAAACCCATAGTTGGATCAACCTTTCCACACGTGGTTGGGTTTTCCTCTTCTGCATGCGACCTCCATGATTTCTCTTCATGGTAGCAACCATTCACCATAGCATCCAAAAATATTCTACTTGACAATTCACTTAATCACCATGCAACTTCTCATTCTTCACCTTTGTCATTTTCTTCAATTGTTGACAGTTGTATAGGGAGGAAGAAACATGAATAAATGTATTTGCAACAAAACAGGGAATCCAACATCACAAAAATTCCCATCTCTAATCTCTTTTAGGACTTTACGAGAAGACACATAGGTCATACAATATGTGCAACTGATTCATCTTCTTTTTACTCAATGACATCTTGGATTCCTGACTATCTCAGATTCACTTGGGCCAACGTCCTCCACACAAGAATGATAGCTATGACACAAGCATGTTGAACCTATGGGAGATCATGTAACATTGTCCCAACGCCTATGTGTTCCCCACTCAATTTAATATGCAAAACACCACCACTTCCAAGAGACGCTCTAATTTCTCCTCCTCCTTTTCCCAATGATATGTCGCCAACATCAATTGCATATGCATCTAGATGATTTTATCCATCGATGTCCATATGTAGTTTCATCCATCATCCAGGAAATGCCTAGGCCCTGCCTCCAATGTTTTGTTTTCATGGGTGATGTCAAGGAAATGTAGCCACACTGTGAGGTCGATGAACATGCCTTGAAATCCTACTGCATTAATTGAGAGAGAAACCTATGCGGTCGAAAACAACGCAACACTTTAGTCGACTACATTTTGTTCTTCGGTGGTGATGATCCCTTCCAATGTAAATCAGATAGTAGGATTACTTTATGGTTGATATTTCACGTGGAATTCCTTGTCTGCATCATTTATTTCATTGGGAATTATGAACTGTGCGTGTGTAACCCTCACCCCTGTATCATAGTTACCAACAAATATATCAAGATCGCTTCACTTTTATTTTTATTTTTCTTTTGCTGTCAGGATTCATAATTTTCTTGAGCGTCGTCCACTATTGGCGCAAACGATTATTGACTTGTTTGTTCGATAAATTTTGCAAAGAAACCCCGTGGTACACAGAAGAGACTGATGGATCCAAAGTTTAATAAAACTGGGATCCAGATTTGACCACAATTTTGGGCCTAAGTCATCCAACTACTGGATCATTGTGGTGACTAGGATCTTCATCTTCCAGGATATCTTAAACATCAATGGGGATCCTTTGTACTTGTATTACACAAGAATCGTGTAGTGGAACAACTCTAATACCATCTATCTCTCTCATTTTCTTGGGCCCTCCCATGAGGGAGTCAAGCCCAGTCCCACTCTGATACCAGGTTGAATTTTTATATGAGATGATGTGTGCGATTAATCGATATTTACAATGATGAATGTGCCATATATAAAGAACATATGGTGACCATCGATGAAAGGATGCATCCCTTGGATAATAAATAACTACTTATATTATAAATATATTATATTAATAATATTATTTAATAATTAATAATTATTAATCTGGGAGAATGTCTTCTCGATGTTGTCCAAACATCAACACTTTGCACATAATAGAAAACACATATCTGGATATCCCCGTTGAGTATGTAAGCCCATACATATCCCTTTTGATGCTATTTTTTTAACCTATAAACTCTTGTTTCCATCCTCTTTATGATCACCAACCTATCTGACTAAGAGTCTCCAATATATTCTCTTCAGGTTAGTGGTGAATTCAGTGTCAAAATCATTCCTTATTGCAGAAGTCGAGTGGGGGAATCCAATATTTTTTTTGACAAAGCAGCGTTGCATCGGACAAGTAAAATATGTAACTACCTAACTATTGTTCATCAATAATATAGAAATTCATTCCTTCGAAGTGTATTGTTTTGGTATTGTTTAAATGTACAATTCTTTTATATATGCTTCATAGAATACTAATTGATGTGATCTTTTCATAATTTTTATAAGACTAATGGGTAGTTAGTATAACTACCTATTGTATAGGTTTGCTTGTTTAAAGTTCTTGCATGTTGCAAAGGAACCATTGGAAAAGAGCAAAGAGACTCCAACAATCGGGAACAACATGAACCGTTGGACTCATGGTGAGTTAATCTTTCTCTTTCTACCATTAGTTAGTTATTTCTTTGGAATTAGGTTATAACATGTTTCTTTAGTCTTATTTATGGAATTTTTTTCTTTGTACGATCATTGGTACGTTGTAGTAAGCCCAATACTGTAGGGGATTTTCCCTGAAAGTAGAACTGGTGAGTATATTGGAGAAATTTCTCCCTAGTGGGATTGTTTATGGGTTTTTGTTTTTGTTTTCTTGATTAAATTTTTTTTCTTTGGTTTCATACTGTTATCTATACTTAGATTAATAGCTTATAATAAATTGAGTCTTCCTCTAGTTTCACTTGAGCCTTTGTATAACCCTTTTCCCTCTCTTTTTGAGATTTTGGGGTATATACCCGCTATGCCATTTATCATAATCATGTACATATACATGCCCAAACAGTTTAGACAACCACGTACACACGGTCTGCCTTCATCACATGCGTACATATTTCCATAAAGGGTTTTTTCAATTTTTTTTGGTTTGAAATTTTCCGGGCCAGGTGTCCGGGGTCTCTCCCGAGGCATTGAGATTCTTTGTTTTTCTCTCTAAGTTCAGTATTTGTTTAATTTGATTCTTGTAAAGAAAATAATAAATTTTTTTGCTTTTCTTTTGCGAACCATTCTCAAAGTTTTTGAGGGTAGTTTTGGAAGTTATTCCTCAAGATATTTTATTTGGAGTGGTTTTCATTAATATTCCTGATAAATCTTTATAGGTTTGAGTTATTTTTGCCTTCTTTTTGTTATTTCTTACTGGTTTTAAGAAGAAAGTTTGTTTTGAATATTTCCTATTTCTTTTACCTATTAAACGATAAAAGACAAAAATACCTATAGAAAGTATACTTTATTATTTTTTTCATTACTTGCCATTGTTTCACTAGAAAGAAAAATCTTTTGTGTGCTATCTCTTTTGTTGTGCTTTTAGGTTTCGATTTGTTCTTGCATATTGAAAGATTTTTCTTTTGAAAAAGTCAGTTTAGATTCAATGAAAATAATAGTCACTTTAATTTTAGTTGTCGTCCATTGTAAAAGAAAAGTTTGCATTAGTAATGCATATCATCTAAAAGAAAAGTTGCATGTTTTTCATATCATAAAAAAGGAAAGAGTTTGCTCCATTTGTTTGAAGCGTTTGCACTCATATTTTCAGTGAAGAACGAGTATTTTTTCATTTTAGGTTCTTAGGTGTTTTTTTTTTTTTTAATTCTATAAAACACCATTCAATTTTACCCATTATCCCTATTGAGTAAGCAAATTCCCTTGTAAAATGAACATTTCTTTAAAATTAACTAGAGATTTTTTTTTCTAAGGTACACAAGCTAGTTAAGCTAGGGCCTTGGATAAAGTTGGAGAGTAAATTCTCCAAGGAAAAAAAGCCAACTTGGGAGTGTGAGATAGGGAGTGCAAAATCCAATTTTCGTATAAGTATAGCTGGGAGCCTCCTCTAACACAATATTTAAACACAAGGTTGCGTGAAGGAGATCCGAGGAGATAACCCCTTCGAAGCTTTACTAAGTGTGGTGGAGATATCACATTTTTGGGATTTCGCAAGTGCCTTTACCTCCATGAGAGGCGATGCTTTCTAAGCTTCATGATTTGTTACCCTGCCCATACTTTTGATCTTGACTGTCGATTGTACCGACCGAATGCTGATTGCAAATTGGTATCCTTATTAGCCGTTCCTAGGTTTCTTAGAGGTGACCGCGGGGGGTTTCCCATGGTACATGGGGAAAACATCATATCACACTTTTTAGTGCCTCTGGAGGGTTCCCCGTGAAGAGAGGGTACTTTCACTGGCAAGGGATGTTTAGTGGAGGCTAGGGTAATTACTTCTCATTCCTTCATTTGTTGGTTCACGAGACTTAATCAACCCATGCCCTCATCTGGAAGGTCCTTGCCTAGCTTTGTTAATATTACAACCTCAGGACCTAATCCACCTGAGTCAGAGTACTGGTGAAGTTTTTTCCCTTAGGAATTTTCGAGTGGTGTGGTATGCATTCGTAGATGAGTTTGATAAGTGTGTTGGTAGTATCCTTGACTCTTTGATTTAAAGTGGTTGATCAACCACTTTGTCGGTCTAGGAGAGTTCAGGGACTTCCACCCATTGAAGTGAATTCTCTGTCGCCTTCTTTGAGGTGTCGACTCAATAAAAACGATGCTTTTGTA
>JASDQU010204092.1:0-10248 GCA_032191745.1 Picea mariana
AAAAGTTTTCTCGGTGCGTGGCGCGACGAGATAAATAGGTAGCTCGACAACAGGTCGCTTGCAACGGGTATGAATCCTTTGTTAACTCTGTTATGTCCATTATGGCATGAACCAACGGTCTGATGAGGAACCATAATTTCTTTTATGCCCATTCGAAGCATCGATCAAACGGTTATAACGTCCCCAACAGCTATATTTCTTCGCCACGACAAAGTGCCATGTGTCGTTGTTTTGATATCCCACCGAAGCTCCAATTTTGCAAATCTTTCTTCTTTGATGTTTCCTCTGGAATCTTCCGCAACTTGTCAATCTTAGATTTCTTCTTACTTAGCTTTCTAGCCTTCTTCCCAGTGATCTTCGTCTTGGTATGTCATTTTCCATTATGATTCTTATCTTCTTTTGACATAGTGACTTCGCGATGTTGAGATCCTTTCCTAAGATTCAAGGGTAACCCTTGTTCTCTATCTGAAATAGGTACTTCAATCTTCAGTGGTTCTTCTAGTGTTCTTGCAACTTAGACATCTGGGTCTATGGTGTTAAATGGCTTTGATATGTTCTTATGTTCTTCAAGAAAGTGTGTGATCCTTCTAGTCATGAATTCTTTTAACTCTTTCTTCTTCTGTTCTAAAACTTCCTCTTCTTCTTGCCTTCTGGCCTAATCTCTTTCAATCCAAGGTTTTCCTAGTAACATGGTAAATGGGGTACTATTCTCAATAAATTTAATAATCTCAAAATCTTCCTCTGTTGAAGTTCCATTGGCATTCACTGGTATCTGGGTGAACCTTCCACACATGTTTATCAACTTTGCTTTGAATAGACCTATTCCTCCTAGTGAAAGAATCATAGCAGGCTTCACTATATCATCCCACGTTCTCTCTCTCTCATGATATTCACCTGTTTTTCCTCATCCATAACATAGTCAATGTCGAAGTCTCCTATTCTTGCTTCAAGGCATTATTTTTCTATGAATACCTCTGATAAGTTGACATGTCGGTGAGAATTCAGGGTTTATTTTATTTGCAGTAATATAGTCTCTGATTCTTTCTGGGATTCTGTCATAATATTAGTTTCTAGATCTTCCTTAATATTTTCTTGTCTCATGTTCATTCCTTCAAGATTAGCAATCATTCTAGGACAATCCAATACTTCATGGTCCATAGCTTTACATCAAAGACAACTAGGTCTTCTCCCAGGGAATTCCTTAGCAAGATGACCTGGTCTTCTACAACTGTAACAGAGGGTTAATCCTCTCTTTCGTTTAAATGATCCCCAACCTTTCCTATATTGCACACTAGGATCATGGTATCTAACCTGCAAACAATTATTTCTAGGATCCTGCATACACTTATTAGTCCAAATATCCTTTCTATGCATAGGTATAACATATTTTTCACTATTCTTATCAAATCTACTCATATAAAATCTTATTTCATATATTATTACCCTAGTTTTCAAGCTAGGACATAATATATCAAACATACCTAGATTCATACTTTTGAAACAAAAACTTCCACTAATATTACTTCTACAGAGCACAAAGCTTTCAGATCTAGAAATTTTTCACTATTCTTACCTTAGCACAGAGATTTCAGATCTTACCTCGTTTAATCAAGAATTCTCACTTTTACCTTTGTTAGGGCACAAAGCTTCCAGATCTTACCTCTTTTCTTCATATCAGACTTCTTTTCCTTAGCACAGAACTTACCAAACTAGTAGAGTACTGCGCACTAGAGAAATAGATCTACGCACAAAGCTTTCACAATTTCAGATCAGATCTTTGCACAAAGCTTCTTCTTCCTCAGTTCCCAGCAATCACATTTCAAGGTCCCGATAATAGAACCATTTTTTGGCACAGGGGCATACCCAGGGTTCAACGCTACAACAATGCACCAACAAAACCCTAACTATCGGCCCTTTCAGAAACACCTATGAAGCAAATGAAGTCTCACCCGAGGTAGAGGCAAGGGTGTTTGCAAGACTCAGGTGTCTGCAACCTTATCTAGGACATAGATCTGTGATTATAACACTAAATAGAGCACTTAGAAGTTAACATTCATCAATACTTGACCAATGTCTACTTTGCAGATAAAACAGAGCATCACAGCATTCATCCAGATCTAATGTGTATAAGCACTTAGCAAAGGAATTAGATCAAATCTAGCAGATTCAGGCACTAAGCAAGTTCAAAGATGCCATATCTAACATTCTTACACATCATTAGCGAAAAGCATAATCAGATTTGTCTATCTCTATCAAATAACTTAGCCAGAGAATACATAAACACATCACGACAAAGAACAAAGAAAGACAACATAGTATTTACATGGTTCACCCCCATCCTGGGGCTACGTCCACCAACTATTCTTCTTTATTATCTTCAGTCAATCGGTTATAAGAACAGAGCCACCAAAATCCTACTCCGCCTAGGACAGGAGATCTACGCATCTCACTACATCCTCCCTCCTCGTGTTATAGCACAAAGCCTTCCATAGTCTGTTACAACCACTTGCACTTAGCTCTGCAAGTCTCTCCCAGTTATGCACAAAGCACTTACGAACCACAATTTCACTTAGCACTTAGCTTATCGCCCTTTTATCACATAGATACCTCCACTTCTTATATTGCCTAGACATCTATTTATACTTTACAAAATAGGCCTAAACATGGGTAAACCCATGGTCCGACATCCCATTCCCATTACATAATCCCATAACCCAAAAAGGACCCAAAAAGGGGTTGAGGTCCTACAATCTCTGTTTCGTCTTGTGATCCTCCTTCGACAGGTTGTCGAAGTCCCAAAATAGGTCAAACKTGATCAATATCCMTAAAAAATTGGTCAAGGGCCAATAGTAAGGAATTTTTATCCTATTTCAAATATTTCTTCTTGTTTCATGGTTCTTAATATTGAAAACCCTTGGAGGAGAATAAAGGAATACACCCTCCACTAAGGTCCACTTTTTGTCTTGGAAAATCTACTTAAMAAGGTTACTACGAGGAGTAAAAGGGCTTACACCCTCCTAGAGTTATCTTTCTAGTTGGTTTTCCATAGGGAGTAAAACAGATTACACCCCTAGGGAGGTAAAAAATTTATCTCTTACAAAAAGAGACTCCATAACCCAATTGGTAAAGGAATTAGTCTATTTTCATTGGAGAAATAAAATAATTGCATCGGAATATGTGAATTGTTGAGATATTGCATATGTTCAAGTTGGAATAAATTTCACGTGCTATAAGCTTTCTTGGGACACTAAGGCATCTAGCTTAGCCAAGTATTTATATTTTCTCTTACAAATTAATGTTATAGCCATTAGGGCTGCAAACAAAATCACCTAAACTCTTTCATTTCTCACTATTCTACCATTAAAATTTGCTTGCAAGCTACCATAACTAATCTACTTGTCATTGGCTATATTTTGGGTGGATTGTTTGTTGATTTTAGTGGTTAGATTTTGTTGTTGTAGAAATTGTTTTCTACATCCATAAGGCTTCCATAATAAATTGTTTATAATATCATTTTTCAACCCTACTTTACCATCAATGATTATGTTTAAGTATTGGAATGTTATCTACATGTTTTGTGCTTGATTATCCAATAATTGTTTGATGCTTTTGTTGGTTAAATTTGCAGTTGGTAACACATTCTATTTCTGATGTGTGTGTGTGTGTGTGTGTTTTCTGCTGCATTTTTTGGATAGAAAGGTTTCTTCCTTCTTCCCATTTGGTTAAAGGCTTGTCTATCTATATTTTATTTTGTTCCAGGTAGTTTTAACATTGTCTTGCAGGTACAAAACACTTTGGAAGTTATCCTTCATCAAAAAGACTCTTTTCCAATCCTTTTCCTCACTTCCAATCTTGAGTTATAGGGGTTTCATTAGCCATTCTACCACTTTCCATCTCAATCCCCCTAGGGTCACTGGGATTCCCCCTTGTGGTGACTCATCATCATTTAAGGGAGGGGAATGTCTATATACGGGGACAGTGGGTAGGTACTCCCAAAGTTGTCACACTCTTCTGGTTTGGGTAAGGATTTTCCTAGCCTATAAATTGTGTGATAACACTCCTTAGCAATAAGAGATATAAAAGAAATCTCTCAACTCAAAAAATAGGTTGGTTAATTCTAAAAGGAATCAGTACTAGAGCTCTGAGTTAGTCTATTGCAATTTTTTGATTGTATGGAGAAGTCTCCTATGTCTTGTATTTGTATAAATCTTAAATCTTAGTGCAAGGTGCATACTATTGTATTCCCACTATGTTATAGTAGTGAGATGAATTCTTATGTTGTGCAACTCAGTGATTCAACACATTGTAGATATTTGTTACAATGGAATATGTTCAGTAATAAAGATATGGAATTTATGTTATATTTTGTGTTTTTCATGAAAGGGTAATGCATGTGTGTGTATTGTTTTAATTTTTGGTATTTGTTAGATTATTAGATATGAGTTACATGGATTCCATTTGTAGTATTGTTATCTATGCTTGATCCTCCATCCTTGAAAAAATACCTTATGGTCTTTGTTATCCTCTCTACACCTAGGGTAAGACCTTCCTCGACCTCGACTGAGGATTGATATGTCAGTGCTTAGGGGTTTTTCTTGGACATACTCTAGACAAACCCCAACTCTTAAGCCCCCCAATGTTATGAAGGTTAGTGTGTGTGTAAGCATGTACTAAAGTAGTGACACTGCTCAGTGAGAAAGCCCAAAAGATAGTTTTGTTGGCAGGACCTGAATTCTTGTTGAGATTGATGGAGGAAAAGAGAAATTTGGTGGCGTTCATCTAAAGAGGAGATTCAATACTGGATAGATGAAAAGGAGGAAAATTTTTCTCTATGATATATGAAAGGATTGCGGGTAAATGTGAAAGAATGGAAAGTTATATATCTTTACTCTGATCTACATAAACTCTTTTTCGAAGAATTTCCATGTTTGTTGCATGATTGGTTGAAAAGACAAGAAGAAGTTAACTCATATTTGTTACCATCAGAGCCAATAGTATGGGATCAAGCCAAGCTTAATAATATAAAAGAATTGGATAACAAGTGGACTCGAGCCTTTGATTTCTGGTTTTCTCAAGTAAAGGAAGGCTATATTATTTAATTTTCTATAGATTATAGTGGTTCTTTTAGCAAGGATGAAAGAAAGTTTGAGGAAGGTCCTAGAAAGAGGATGCTATAAGAGACTCCCCTTTGGATCAAGATGTTGTTTGTGGAAAAAATAATGATGTGCATGGATCCTGATAGGATGGATGATTATACCCTCTAGCGTTAGGGGGTGTTTCTAGAAAAGGTAGGGGAATCGAACCCATATTATGGATCCATTAAGGAGGATCCATGAAGTTGTTGAGGTGAGGTGAGGACTGGAATGGACCTAGAAGAGAAGAGGATAAAAAGATTCGAAATATACACAAGAAGAGATAAGTTTAGGGATAGAGATGAGTGGAAGAATAGAGAATATTTAGTCGAGGGTGCACAGCGAAATGTCTGGCCTAGAATGAAAAGGAATCTCACACCAGGTAGTGGTGTGGGAGGGGATGTTGTTCCAGAGTGGAGCATAGGCAAGGACATGCCTGTGAAGAGACTTAGAATAGAAAATACCAGTAGTGACAGTAGTGGTAGTGAGGGCCTAGGTAACGAAGCCCATATGATTTGGTTGTTGCAGTATGCCACAACCTTGAGAAGAGGAAGAGTGAACATGTGTGGTGCATGGGTAAAAATTTATAGTGCATCAGTGGACTCAAGAGAGGAAGTGCCACATAGTTACAGGATGACACGAACATAATTTGTTGCAAGGTGGGATTTTGGCTCTCAGTGTAGTGGCAGTATGTTGAGAAGCCTAGTGAGCAGTGCACAAAGAAGTCACGTGTTGAGTGGAGAAACTGAGTCTACATAAGGTGGTAGTGCATAGATCAGTTCGAGAGATGAATCATGTGGATCATCCCGGAGGCAGGAGCGCACGGTGATGGTGCACAGTCAGATCAAGAGAAGAAGGTGTAGAATGTGGATGTGTCAGAATTGAAGGAAGATGGAGGCTACCCTAATGGTGGGGGAGATGAACTGATAATGTTGGATGGTCTTTCACGAATGTAGCTAAATGGATCGTTGGGTCCCCTCATAATAAATTTCAGGAGAATATGGTCTTACCCCCCTTTGTTCCACCCCCCTTTTGCATTTTTAATCAAGAATATCACACAATAGAAAGTGAAGAGGTTGAAGTTGAAGAAAGAGAATAAGAAGAAAGAAGTGACATCACAAGTGAAGGAGAAGGTGAAGTGAGCTATACTTTACCCCAAGAAATAGTGGTGTGAAGGATCCATAAAATAGAATTCAAAAGAGTGGAACTAACCTTGGTCCCAATATGGCCAATCAAGATAGTATGTTGAGATTTCCCATGTTCCATGGAACGGGTAAGGATGATGCCCAACAACATTGGTTCACCTTTGAAGCAATATGGTCTATAAAGAGAGTTACATATGAAGTGGATAAGATCACGTAGCTGGAGACTACATTCAAGGATCAAGCTCTGACGTGGTCCCTGGCCAAGACAAAAATGACTATGGTTTGGGAATTTTAGAATTCTAAGTCTAAGTCCCAATGCCTTAAAGGAACCAAGGAAATTAAGAAAAAATAAGGAGAGACAATCTAGGACTATGACCAATAGTTCAAAACCTTGTTGGATATGTTGACATTCCATATCCAATATGTGCAACATGGGGAATGGTTCATTAGAGGATTTCTCCCCCATATTTGAGTCTCTCTCACCCAACAAAAGGTGACAAATCAAACTGAGGCAGTCGATATTGTGATTCACTTGGAAGCCAAACCCACAGGCACAGAAACAACATCCGGTTTGGTGCAATTTGAGTCCCAATTGGCCAACCTAACAATATAGTTTCAAGATTTTTCCAAGGCTAAAGTTGTTTATGAACATGTGTGGTACACTACATGCTGATCAGAAGGGCATCAACGAGATGAGTGCCCGGTCCTTCCGAATTATGTGGCGACTAAAACATTTAGTCCATTTCCCTCTAAACAAATATAATAGTGTGAAATATGTTGATAGTGGGGCATTGTGGCACCCCAACGCCCCGCCTTACAAAAGTATCAAACAACAAGTCACACCCCCTTTTGTGAATTCTATAAATCCATCGGCCATGATATCAATAGTTTTTTCTCCCTCCAAATGATGCAACATAACCCCGGAATGCATTTTAGGTATACGAAGAAAAACAATGTGGTGAGCGTGGGGTCGTCGATAGAGGAATATACTAAGGAGGACTGTGAGATGGCTATGAATATGGTCGAGGACAAGGATATGGTGGAGGAGGAGGAATACCACCCACATGCTTCGATTGTAGTGATATTGGTCATGTATCATGGTTCTGCACTAAGTCGTGCCTGATCTATTCATATTCTTATAGTCTCGAACATGTAACTAAGGATTGTCTAGACTTGCTGAAAAAGTTGGAGAACAATAAGTGTAACTATAACATGGTACATGTCAGGTTGTGAAAAAACCAAAGAAGGGAGAAGGGAACATCTGGGTAGTAACTCGTGGAGGGGTTAAGACAGGGGAATACATCAAACACAGATAAATTTTGGGTCAACAAGCAAAGGGAAATATTAGGATAGCCCTTTATCCCCCTCCTAAATTTGATGCAGCTTAGCTGAAGTAGTTTATGCATGATGCATAGTAGGCCTTGGAATAAGAACAAGTGTGCGAGGAACAATAATGTGTGAATCAAAGGTCTCTTGAAGAGACACAGGTCTGAGAGGAAATTCAAAGGGAGACACAGAGACTACTAAAAGAATCCCAGATCTACAAATAAGTAAAATGGGTGACAAAAAGATCGTTGGAGGAAGCTAGTGCATGTGAAGAACTACAACACACGATGCATAAATCTTTGGAGGAAGATCGCATGCGTGAAGAAATCTAGCACGCCACCCAAATATAAATAGAGGAAGCACGTAGATAGACTATGGTGTGACACACTGAGAATGATGTGTATGAAAAACACCAAGAAAAGTTGCAATTGCAGCCCACGTAGAAGCCTTATGAAACCTCGATCGCATGGACAAATTAGATGGTCAGGTCAATACAATTTTTTATTTTTGTTTGTATTTTCTAAGAGATCCAAAAGTTGTGAGTAAGTTGACTCAGATTTTAACTAATTTTGTGAATTAACAAGGAGAGGAGACTACCATTGCATCTTGGATACCAAAAAATGATGTCTTTCAGGTCAGCAAGCAAAATCACACTGGTTGAGATTTTAAGATGACAAAAAATCTTGGTGGGTATGATATGGATGGAGTCATGTTGGATCTAGGATCCAATGTGAAAATTTTACCTAAGAAATCATGGGAAGTGATGGGGAAACTAAAATTTATTTCGTCACCCATTCAGCTTCGATTAGCCAACCAATATGATATCTACCCCACCAGCTAGCTGGAGTAGGTTGAAGTGAATATAGGAGTAAAAAAAAATACCAACTTTGAAGTTATTGAAATCATGGATGAGTCGGATCCCTATTCTACATTGCTAGGAATTGACTAGGATTTTGATAACAATGCGGTGTAGAATTTGAAAAAGAACCAAATGTGATTTGAGACTGACACTATTGTGAGAAATCATACCCTACGGACAAGCTAAGCTCCCCTTTGGACCAAGACTCCTACATTTTGTCCAAATACAGAAGTGAAAAATTGGTTACTACTTTCCCTATAGATATAACTCAATCAATCAAGAAAGAGAGAGGAAGGATGTGGCGTACCTTGTTGCAATGTTCATCCTCGTTGCTCCAATCCTTGGGATTGATATCCAAGCTCCTCAATGCAAATGAAGTCCTAAAAATAATAGCAAAGGAAATATTTCTCCTACTCTAGATTATTATATAAAGCAGATCTATATATAAAGATCGAAATGACAATAGACAAGCAAACAAAGAAAATGTGTACTTAAAGGGAATAGTCCAAGTTGATATTAATTGGAAAACCAAAAGAGGCACTTAAAAAGAATGATTTATGATGTATTCACTTCTCCAATCTCTCCTCATCCATCCCTTTCATGAATCATGACATCAAAATGCTAATAATTCCTCCAAAATCTAAGGTTTGATACCTCAATTGTTCCCCCTTCACCTTGGAAATACCTTCAATATATAGGATTGAGAGGCACAACCACCATGAGAAAATTAAGGATATGGTTGAGGATATGGATCCTTAAGTTATGATTATACCTTAGGATATATCCCATAGGGTAGGATTCAACCACAAAAACCTCATCCAATTCAGAGTTGGCCCTTAGGAAAAGGTGGAAGATCCCCAATTTCTCTCTAACAAGACTAGCACTCCCTAGAATTGAACACATGGTGCCATTATATAAAGTGGTTCTCTCGTAACATGGAAATTGGGCGTCATTCCATGAAGTTGTGCTCTCCTAACATGGAAAGGGGGCACCACCCTTTATAAGTGCCCAAATTTGTTCAAATTTTCCAAGGAAAAGGTATGTCTTGACTATCAAATGAGAGCACTACTTCTTCCAACATGACTTAGAGATTTTGACAAATGTTTTCATGGTTTCAAGGGGTTGAAACACTTGGAAAAGTGAATGAGACACTTCATAAGGTGCATACAACACTTGCTACAGTGCATGTGACACTTAACAAGGTTCATATGTCACTTTGCAACACTTGCAACACTTTTGTGTGTAACAGATGCCCCTTAAAGTGTGAGGTCAGAAGATAAACCGATGGCCAAAACACTTTACAAATTGTTCAATGAAAAGGTATTGGAGTAGGAGAACCTAGAAGAAGTTGCAAACAATCATCAGTTAGTATATAAATATGTTCCATTTTCGAGGCAGGTATACCTATGCTCAGAATACGAGATGACTCAAAGCATGGTCATCGACCAATATAATGTGGATCCATGATAATATTGACTAACGATATGGCCACCAAATATACAATTTGGATCCATACCTCCATGACATGAACTGATCGCAGCCAATAAAAATACATTGTGGAGCTACGAGCTGAAAAAACATAGCCACAAATCAATACAATGTGGATCTATTTGACACTGTCAGCATGATGATTGTACTGAAATATTTCACATCATCAAATGATCTCCATCGTAACCTGGGAAAATCACATAATAGAGTGATCACCCAACCAAGGTTCTTCATCCCTATCCTAATGTGAATATATGATTTGATGTCGAACATGGTAGAAACCACTTGATTATCGGTC
>JASDQU010204093.1:0-13639 GCA_032191745.1 Picea mariana
TGTACGAAGATATAGCGCGCATGCGCGCGTTTTCCATGGGCACGATGCGCTTTTTAATTTTTTAGCCAATTTTGTATAGTTTTGGCCCTTTTGTTGTGCTGTGGAGTTAACCTTTGTGCCATGAATGACTGTTTTTCTGTGCTGATGATGTTGAGTTCTTGTCGCCCTGTGCGGACGAAATTTCAGTGATAACACCTTGTGATCATGATTCTTCACTGATAGACTTTGCCAATCCTAGTCAGAACCTGCATCGTCATATGGAGTATGGTCAGTTTACTTCATCCTTTGAGATTATCGACCCTCGTTTGTGTGATTTCTCAGATTTTGAATTCCCTTCAGATGAGGCTGTCCTTGAAGCCATGACTATGGTTTCTATACCATAGGAGGAATTACATCGTGGTTTGTGTTTTCTTCCCTTTTGGGAGACTTCCCAAGTTGACTATCGAAGAGACTCTTGGTATGAGCCTAGAAGTGGGCTCTACTTGAACCAGTTTCATACATGATTCGTAGCCCCCATGGGTCTTCTTTTAAGCCCTTTTCATACCCTCTAAACATGAAAATATTACCAAGCAATCTTGTTGTCTTTCATGCTCGTTAAACTAAAATTTGAAGTCACGTCTGTCGAGAGGTAGTTTACCCCTTTTTTGTTCTGGATGGTCAACTGTACAAAAAAAGGTATACTCTAGTAGCCTCAGTTCTCTAGAAGAGTACCCTTAGGTATAATTTTAACCCTTTTTCGGGCCTGAGGGAATAAGTTTACGAAAAAGGAACCCCCACGGAGTCCATAGTTAAGCTCTTTTCAGACTCCCTAAAATTGAAAAGATCACTGAGTGACCTTATTCTTTCACACTCATTAAAATGGTCTAGAAGAACATTCCTGACGGAGTTCATAGTTAAGATTTTTTCAGACTCCTTAAAAATGAAAAAATTGCCGAGTGATCTTGTCTCTATCACACTCGTTAAAATGGTTTTGAATAGATGTCTTGTCGGTGCTAGTTTACCCCTTTTTAAAACCAACTAGACTACCTTAAAAAAAGGTACCCCATCGGAGTCTCCTTTTACATTTTTTCAGACTCTCTAAATATGAAAAACTGCCAAGCTTACCTTCTCTGGGCTTGTTAAACTTACATCGAAGGACGTTATCATTGTGTGTCTTATTAATCGCATTTGCATACCCACGTCTTTGGCCTAATTCTGGCTCCATGTTGCTCTCCACTGAACCATATGAAGCATGCCTTATACACAATCCCTGTAGCACTTTGCCTCTGCGTCTTGACACCTTTGGCCCTTGGAGGATTTTTCCTGAGTGTGCTTTTCTTGCATATGTCCCTTTTCCCTGAGCATCCCTATGTTCCGTGTACTTGGAAATAGTATGTTTGTGACACTCGATTCCTCATTTGTAATGTAGCATTCTTTTATTCTTTTTCCAAAATTATTGAAAAAGACAAAAAAATCAAATATACCCCAAAAAGAGGAAGGGAAAATCATTTTCTTTTTATTTGGCAGCACAATGAGTCGCCCTTGGACAAAGCACATCCTTTCATTTGTTTGTCAAGCTCTGGGATTTAATACGATGTTAGGAAGTTGTTCTCGCTACATAGAGCTGTGTCCTCCTCTATTTGGTTATTCTTCCAAACATATGGGGAGTTTGGGTTGCCTCCTGCATCATGAACTTATATCAAATGCCATGCTGCATGAGTCTCATCATTTGTCGTGCTATTGCCCAAGGGAAGTTTTACCAAGCCTGAGCCAGCCCCTCTGTAGTTTGTCTCTTGCCCTCATGCCCGGCTATCTCGAAAGTCCAATCAAGTCTTTGTTTGAAATCAATGAGGCCTTCAGTCTGATCATCAAAATCCTCTAGTCCATACTCGACGAGCTATCGAAGACCTCTGGGTAGTGAATTCGTACACTCATATTACACTCCTACTTGAGTTTTGAATATTTTGAAGTTGTTTCTCGAGCTCTGAAGAACTCACTTCCAACCATTAGGCCTTATCAACTTCTAGAAGATGGATACTATACATGTATATATTTTTGATTTCGAGATGTAGCTCCGCTGTGTATTGCTCACGGCTACACTTTATATAATTATATGACATGGATATACAGTGTATTTGATTGGTAGACATGATTTTATTTCATCCCGAGCATGGGTATGCCCACCTCGGTGAGACAATTATTATTTTGCAGATGGCACCTCCCGATTTCTGGTCCTTGGGCTCACTTGTTTGGTACGTTGGTGAAGATTGAAAATGTATTTCGGCCATCAGATTCTCTTCTGACCTCACACATTAAGGCGCATATGTTATAACCCTAATTTGCACCAGACATTCTTACTTGGCATTAGGCCATATCAAATTCCTTCTTTTCCAAAACACTATTGAGCAAATCTTCTTAAAAATACCTTTTTTAAAGGCCCACGGACCCTGCTCCACTACAACCCACGTGTATCTACAGTGTCCATGCTAGATGACCCATTACAGCCTGCGTGGACCTACAGAAGCATGAAAAAAGGAAATCTGTTGACAGAACACACAGCTTTGGGTAAGTTAACTAAACCTTTCAGCCATGCATGGCCAATCATTCGACTAAATACCTAGCTCCTTCTAGCCTATAAAAGAATGGGTAAGGATCCGATTTGAAAAGAGAGAAAACTCATAGTAAAGAGACTATACCCAATTGAGCATTCCCCTTTTCCCAACCTTTAGCCATCCTTGTGCAAAGCAAATTATAGAGAAAAGCAGTTGGAGGATAGTTGAAGAGGAGCCCAGGACCAGGTTCGTGGAGCAGTGGCCAACTTCATCATTGTAAATTGCTTTAGTGAAGTTAATAATAAAAAAGTACTTTTCCCATCCCACCATATGAGGTTTTCATTGTTTAGTGCATATATGTTGATTAAATATCTAACCCATTAATCTGTAGATCAAATGCATGTGGAGTTCTTTGTTTGTCTTTTGTGAATGCAGTTCAGCCTTGGGAGGAGAGTTGCAGTCAAAGATCGACGAAGCATGAAGAGGGATTGATATCAAACACTGGAAATAAGGTATGTTCACCTGACCTTCTTAAATACACATTTGCTTAAGAATAATGGAGATTAGGTCCGGGATGACAGTAAAAAAGTAGGAATCTTTAGGTCTTTTCTGCATGCATGATAAATCCCTAAGTGCTAGTCCATAGAGGGATTTACCACTGACAACACATCCTTAGTTGTTTCCCTGAGATATTGGGCTGAGTTATACTATTGGACCCCACACGTATTTCAGAGAGCTATAGCATAGGAAAAAACCTTGTCTTTAGAACCCTTGAATACCCTAACCCTTGGGAAGGAAACAAAAATAGAACCAATAATATTTATTGTCGTGCTACATTGTCTTCTACATTCTAGCTGCAAAATTACTACACATTTCTTCATGTTAAGTATTTGGGAATTTCATCACTGTAGTATTCTTATTTGGGACATATTCTATTGGCTTCCCATTTCAGACATATTCCAATGGCTTCCCCTTTTCTCCCCGATATCAGTTATACCCTTCATTTTTAATCCTTTTTGTTTCAGTGGACCCGACCCCTTCCCAGTTTCCCTATTTTACTGCCTATCCCATTATATTTCCCTTCAAGCATTGATTGTCGTGGTACCTATCACTTCTAAGTATTTTTTTATGTGGTCCTACCCACCCATTTTTTTTCCTTCCCGTCGGCACACTTATTTGGGACATATTCCATTGGCTTCCCCGTTTCTCCCTGATCGCAATCATACCCTTCATTTTTAATCCTTTTTGTTTCAATGGACCCGACCCCTTCCCAATTTCTCTATTTTACAACCTATCCTATTATATTTCCCTTCAATCATTGATCATTGTGGTAGCTATCACTTCTAAGTCATTTTTTTGTGGTCCCACCCACCCATTTTTTTCCTTCCCACACTTCCCCTCTCCAAATGGCCACCACTCGCAACCAAGATCTCCAAAATTCTGTCAATCAAGCCCATGTCTCCATCGAACATCTCACATCACATATGGATTCCATCAATTCCTACATTGACAACTTGGAAGCCAACCTCACAACCCAATTGTCCTCCGTCCAAACTGTTGTCAATCAATTGTTGAACTGCCCTACGGGTCCTTCTTCTTCATCACAAACCAATGCTGTTGATTCCTTCCAGTCTCTACATTTTCACTCCAACTCCTTTCATCATGAACCTTGTCTTCTCCACATAGAGGTCAATAAATTTGATGGCTCCGATCCTATAGGCTGGGTCACTCAAATGGAGCATTATTTTTCTCTGCATGGTATTAATGATGAGTTGGCTAAACTTCTCTATGCTTTCCTCTATCTATATCCCGAATTCTGGAAATGGAGAAAAAAATGACGTAAGGGGTATATTTCCTGGACCCAATTTGTTGCTAAGATCTATGCCCGCTTTGATACTGATATGCATTATCTAGTTCATTTGACCAAGTTGAAACAGTCAGGCACAATGGAAGACTTCATCACTGCATTTGAGCATTTGGCCTTTCAAACAGAGGGCATGTCAAATGTGTTCTTCAGTGAATGCTTTATCAGTGGTCTCAAGGATGAAATCTGATCCCAGGTTCTCATGACCCGCCCTCCCACTTGGTTGGAAGCTACTCAACGTGCTAAAGAGGCCCAACAAGTTGTTTTTTCCTAGAACCAAAAACCCCCTTTTGTTCCTTTCCCTCGACCAACTAATCCTAACGCCCCTGTTACTCCCCTCAAGGTCCATAAAATAACTAGGGCTGAAATGGTTGAACACCAACTAAAGGGTCTTTGCTATAATTGTGATGAAAAATATTTTCTGGGGCATAAGTGTAAGGAAAAAAGAATATTTATGTCCATCTCAGAAGATGTTCTTGAAGAGGATGTGACAGTTCCCCTTGTTGAAGAACCCTCCCTTCCCGATGCCACCCAAGAGCCTACTAACCCACCTAAATTTGACCCACTTATTTCCTTGCATGGCCTCACTGACTTCTTGGCCCCCCCAAATGCTCAAGCTCATTGGCTACATTAAGCACAAGAAGGTCATCATCCTTGTTGACAATGGTAGCACCCACAATTTTATTCATCGTCACATTTCTTAGGAAACCAATTGCTATATTCGTGTTGTCAATAAATTTCAAATCATGATAGCCAATGGTGGGTCCATGAAATGTGGTGGGTGGTGTGAAAATGTTTGTCTTCAAATTGGACATTACCAACTGAAATATCATATGTTTTCCATTGACATGGGAGGTTGTGACATTGTGCTAGGTGTTGAATGGTTACATACTTTGGGTCCCATTCTTATGGATTTTAAGGAATTAACCATGAAATTCCAACAAGAAGGACAAAAGTATCAATTCCAAGGTCTCACAGTTGGTTCTCCTGAGATCATTAGTTCCCATCGTATGGAAAATCTCCTCAAGAAATTCTACTCCGGTATCATTGCTCAACTCCATTCTATTCAATATGTTGAGACACCCTCTGTGTATCCTGACCTCCAAGCTATTCTATCCAAAAATCTATTTTTTCCACCCCTCAGGGTGTTCCTCCTTCTCATGGTGTTCATGATCATTCCATTCCTCTTTTCCCTTGAAGTCTTCCTCGCAATGTTCGCCCTTATCTCCACCGCTTTTACCAAAAGAATGAAATTGAGAAAATAGTGCAGGAATTGCTCCAAGCGAGTGTTATCCACCCCATTACCAGCCCTTATTCTTCCCCTATGGTAATGGTACTTAAGAAAGAAGGTACTTGGCGCATGTGTCCTGAATTTTGTTCCCTCAATAAGCTCACCATCAAGGATAAGTTCCCCATTCCTATCATTGATGATCTCTTGGATGAGCTGAGTGGTGCTCAGTACTTCACTAAACTTGATTTGTATTCTGACTACCACCAGATATGTATGCAAGAAGATGACATACCCAAGACTTCCTTTCGAAATCATGAGGGTCACTATGATTTTTTCTTCATGCCCTTTGGCCTGTGTAATTCCCCCTCTACCTTCCAAAGCCTCATGAATCATGTCTTCCATCCTTTTCTTCACCATTTTGTCTTAGTTTTCTCTAATGATATTCCCGTCTATAGTAAAACTTGGCAATATCATCTTTCCCATGTGGATCAAATTATCCATGTACTATCGCATCACCAAATTTTCCTCAAACAATCTAAATGTTATTTTGGCACCTTGGAGTTCGAGTACTTGGGTCATCTTGTTGGCAAGGCCGGTGTCAGGGTGGATCCTAAAAAGATTGAAGCTATGCAAGATTGGCCTCACACAAAGACTCTCAAAAGCTTGTGTGGATTTATGGGTTTAACAGGTTATTATTGCAAGTTTGTTAATAATTAGGGAAAGATTGCGGCACCTCTCACTGCTCTCCTTAAAAATAATTCTTTCACTTGGACTCCAGCGGCTGCTCAAGATTTTCAAACCTTGAAGATGTCCATGTTCACCACTCCAGTCCTAGACCTTCCTAATTTCACAAAGACTTTTGTCCTAGAATGTGATGATTCTAGGAAAGGAAATGGCAACGTCCTTATGCAAGAGGGTTGGCCTTTGGCCATTACCAACAAACAAATGTTAGAGAGAAATTTGGGAAAATCAATCTATGAAAAGGAAATGTTGGTTATTTTTCATGTTGTCGATCTTTGGCGCCTGTATCTATTGGGGAAACACTTCCAAATTAAGATATATTATAATAATCTCAAGTATTTTCTGGAACAACGCCTATCCTTCCCCGAGCAAAAAAAATGGGTGACTAAGATCTTTGGATATGATTATGAGATTATTTACAAAAAAGGAAAAGATAATGTGGTTGCTGATGCACTTTCCAGAAAATATGAAGCTGTAGGATCCCTTTTTTCTTTCTCCTTCATTGTACCAGATTGGATCCGAGATGTTCGTCAGGAATGGCTACAAGATCCCAAAAGTTGACATCTGATACAACAATTGCAGTCCAATTCTCCATCTCCCCAGGGTACTCTTGGCTCAATGATGATCTTCGATACAAAGGCCATTTTTATTTAAGTACACAGTCAAAACTTAAATCCACGGTACTTTCGGAACTTCATGCTACACCCACAACTGGGCATTCAGGGTTTACCATAACCTATGACCGGGTCAAACGCTCTTTTTTCTGGGATGGTATGAAACATGACGTTCGTAATTTTGTGGTTGAATGTGATGTGTGTCAATGCAACAAGGGATAAACAATTAAATCTTCTGGTACACTACAACCACTTTCGATTCCACCTTCTATTTGGCGGTATATCTCTATGGATTTTATTGTAGGCTTACCTAAATCGGGTAATAAATCAGTCATCATGGTGGTAGTTGATTGTCTTTACAAGTATGCTCATTTCTATGCTCTTCAACACCCATTTACAACATCCATTGTGGCTCAACTTTTCATGGATTAGGTCTTCAAGACTCATGGCATGCCACATTCTATTGTTTATGACTGTGACACAACTTTCACCAGTAATTTTTGGCAAGAGCCATTCAAGCTCCAAGGCAACCAATTGCATCTCAACACAACTTATCATCCCCAGAATGATGGTCAAATTGAAGTGGTCAACATGTGTTTGGAAATGTATTTGAGGTGTTTTGCATCGGAAAGGAAAAATCAATGGGCTCAATGGTTACCACTAATGGAATGGTGGTACAACACTTATTACCATATAGCTACCCACATGACTCCTTTTGAAGTGGTATATGGACAAAAGATGCCTTCAATTCACTCATATTTTATAGGTGTCTCAAAGGTCTAGGAAGTTGACCAAATGCTTACAGTTTGAGAAGATATTCTCCATACCCTCAAAGAGAATTTGGTCATGGCCCAAAATTGCATGAAGAAACAAGAAGATAAAGGTCGCTCTGAATGTCAATTTGCAGAAGGGGATTAGGTGTTTCTTCGACTGCAACCTTACAAGAAAAATTCCCTCAAGGCTAACCATTGTCCGAAACTGGCCCCCGAATTTTATGGTCCTTATACAGTTCTGAAGTGTGTGGGATAGGTGGCATATCAGTTAGCTTTTCCTATTCATTCTAAGCTCCATCATGTTTTTCATGTTTCCTACTTAAATAAGGTGATTGGAACTAAGTGCCAAATTCAAACCAACCTTCCCATGTTGGATGAATAAGGCTCCATTTGGATACAAACACAAGCAGTTTTGGACCAGTGTGAGTGTTTTCTGCGTCAGTGAACCATCAAGGAAGTGTTAGTCCAGTGGAAAGATACAACTCCAATAGATGCCACTTGGGAACCAACTACTATTCTGCAAAAATTTCCTCATCTCAAGCCTTGAGGACAAGGTCTTTTTACAGGGGAGGACATGTTAGGGACCTAACCCCTCACATAGGTAGAATAATATATTTCCATGTAATAAAGGTAAATATTAATAAGGCCTAGCAATAAGGAAGAATAAGTCCAATGTAAGAAGACCTAATAGAAGCTTCCGCTTCTAGAAGGATCTTCCTCTAGATTGTTCTTTTGATAGACATATTTAGTACAAATAGGAGTCAACAGTATGAGAAGTTTTATCTTGGATATTATTGTAATAGAGCTCTGCTCTGCTAGAGGTTTCCCCCTCGAAGAGGAAAGTAAACATTCCTCTTAGTAATCAAAGTTCTCCTTCTAGTGTTAATTTGTTATCCTTTTGGTATTATTGTGGTGTTGCTCTAGTTCTATTGTTGTTCATATTCCATTTCTAGTTATTTATTTATGTTCTGCATACTTATTATATCTGGAATATTACACAGTTCATGACCCATTTCAGCTGTTCGAGGCTCCGACACTTCGGAGTTTCAAATAACTGTTCTCTCTTTGAGTTGAAATTCCCTATAGTGCTAAACTTTTAGAGTGACTTGGTGGCCTAATGGCATATCACCGACATGTCACAGAAAGAAGGGTGACACATGTCACTTGAAATAGTATAGATGATGGACCCAAATATGCTTGAAATGAGTTCCATGTGTCATGATAGGAGAGTGCCATGTATCATGATATAAGAGTGCCACACATCTCAACTGATGGAAGCCACGCAGCTCCAACTCTTAGAGGAAGTCTGGATACCTCTCGGAGGGTTGAACTCGCGAAGTTATTAGCCAATGCGTATCACTAATTAATCTAGGATTAAGCTGTGTTTAACATTTAAATATTTTGGGACTTCGGGGGCTCCTGTGCTTTGGGTTTTTAGAGGTCTGCATTTGCTGTGAATTGAAATCCCCTCATATTGATAATATCCTGGAGCTAACATGTCAACATGACATCACTATTGCTAACATGTCCGCATGACAGAGAGTGACATGTATCACCCAAAAATGGGCAAATGACATAACCCAAATGACCTGAAATGAGTGCCACATGTCAGCACAGATGGATTACTCGTGGCTCAAGGATTTTGGCATTCAAGAGTTTTTTGAGTGATAAGTGTAGCGATCTATCAGATGATTGATCTTGGGAAGCAATGCGATGGTTCGAAATTCGAGAGTTTTTGACAAAGATGAGCTTAGACATTTTGACATTCAAGATTTGTAGAGTGAAGTTTGTGTAACTATGCGATTAAACCTCGTGCATTTCTAGAACCTCAAATGTATGAGAGCCGTTGATCTGATTACCTGTTGGATATTTACTGTTGAAAATTTACCCTATCTTTTTTCACAATCCAAGCCCAAAAAGGACTACTTCGAATTGATGCATTTTGTTCATGGGTGTTCCCTGTGGATACAAAAAGGCTTGGTCGACCTACTGTGATCTCAATCAATGGAAATCATGAAGATAAGTATTTAGAACCAAATCACGACATGTAATTATCCTTTAAGAAAAACATAAAAAAATGTGCAAAGACTCAATCAAGAAAGAAAACGATAGAAACCAAGTCATTTAGAGAGGGAAATTGACTCAACCAACCAAAAGGGGAATGATTTTCAAGAAGGTATAGGGAAAAGGAGGAAGGAGGCGTAGGGGTTCAGACTTAGGTGTCAACATCAGGGATAAGAATAATCACGGATCAACGAGGGTTTTTTGTGTTGGTGGGTAACGGCTCTAACTAAAACCATGAGTTAAGAAATCAATCGATAGTTAATGAGTGTATCAGCATTGGCATATTATCTTTGATATTATTTTGTTGGTGCCTCTAGGAAAAAGTTCTGATTCCGACCCAAAAATTCCCTACGGTGCTGACGTGCAAAATATAGATATGAAACAGGGGACATCAAATGATGATGTGGATAATGCCTAAGAAATAAAGACTATATACACAGAAAACACGTGGCAGTTGATTTGACCTCTGCAGCGTGAGGAGTGTTTCCTTTTGGCATCCAATATTTTCATTTTGAAACAGGTTGACATTTCCTTTCCCCTCTTCACCGATGTCGATGGTATATCAACGATTGTGGTTTCCTATGTCGACGATTTAACTTTCTGGTTCGCCGATGCTAATGGTATATCAACAATTTTTAGAAAACTTTTCACAAGGTAGAGTCAGCGATAGGCATGCCCTTCCTCCCATTTCTCCAATGTCGATGGTGCATCGATGATCGTAGATCAATGATTATCATTATTATGTGGGAATATTTCTCCTCATATTTCACCGATACTGATGATAGGGACATGGCTAAATTTTTTAGTTGTGTACACTTAGTCTAAATGCCAAGTTTACTTAGAGAAAAGGTCAATCTGTTCAACCAAATTGAATGTGATCGATGATAAAACATAAAAACACATAAAACCCATTGATCCCTACAAAACTGACTTAATTCAGAAAAGACAAGTGGTACCCAAAAGGAAAATTCACAAAAATATTTAGGGTGTGTTGAGTGCTCAACAAGCCATATAAGAACCAAGCCATTTCCATGGGAAGGAAGAAGGAAAGAGCTAGCAAGGTTACTCTGGTGATTTGGTTGCAATAATTTGGGAAAGATCTTGGAATGAGGCCATCTCTTCACTCTACATTTGCAATTTGTAATATTGCTTCTTTGATTAATACAAGACATAGTGATGTTTCCCTCTATTTGATTGTTCATATAAGTTTATGTATTCATTGGTAGATAATTAGTATAATTATTTGTTATGGTATACTATTAGATCTGTTGTCAATCCATGTATGATTCGTTCCTTGTATGCTTTCATATATGAATAAGATCTAGGAACATCCTTAGTTTATGTCTCTATTTCGGTCTTAGGTGCTGGTAGAACCCAAGGGAGCTCAACTCCTATAGGGTTAAAAATACCTACAATAGGTGCATAAAAATGCAATTCAAATATTAATTTGTTGGCTTCAAAATTTGACAAAAAATATAAGTTCCAAAAGAAAAATAAGAAAAGGCACTACAACATTTTTTGTAGATAGTGTTCATATAGTTATTTTTTAAAATTATACATTGAACATTGATTTAGGTGTTGGGAGAAAAAGTCACTTGTTAACTGACAAAAAAAAATGCAAGGACAAGCATTTAATTTAATGCAAATTTAACACATTAAATGACATCAATAATTTTTGAGAAAAAATATTGTTAGAAAGACAACGTAATCCCATACAAAAAAAAAATTAACTACCTGTAAAAATTCACAACACATATATGAATTTTGAGGGATTCAATTTAAAATATATTTGAAATGTCAAATTTTCATCACCAAATTTCACTAAAAAGTGTGACACATATTCACAGATTCAACCATTTATGTTCACAAATACATAGGTAGAGAAATACTCCATTGTATTAGCAACAAGTATGATATTACATAAATTTGACGTAGAGAGATAACCAATAACTCAAAACATCAATGATCTATCTAATAACTTGTCTCTAATCTCTATAACATATTTAATTACTTTATAGGCCTCAAATATATAGGCAATTGGAGTGGTTATTAAACATTCTGAAGTATACTAGGGATTCTATCAACTGTAACCCACTCATACATGTAGAGTACTAAAGAGTTTTCATCTTTAGAGACATGCATAAAACATTTAGAAAAGTAGGTGGAGATAATATATGGCATGACTCCTTAGCCTTGCATAATCAAGATTCTGAAAAAATGCATATTCAGGATTTTGTGGAACCTCATACTTAGGATTCTACAATTTTTCTTTATTTGGATTCATTTTTTGATGAACTCTATTTTGTGACTCACATTGGTGATTCTCTCTATGAAAAATATCCAAATGCATATCAATACATATCACTCTTGCACCCGCCAAGTACATATTTATAGCTTGCAATACCTCCCCTTGTCTAGATATTGGATTATGATGAACCTAACTGGACAACTACCCGTCTACAGGATTTAGATATGGAACAAATTTCTCTTACTAATGTAGGACCATCATACCTAGGTGAAACTAAAAGGTTCTCTTCATTATGTATTGTATTTGCATAGGACTAATCCCACGTTGGCTTTGACACTCGATCATAAATATTTTCTCTAGTGGAGTTTTTAAAATTTGAAAAACTTTGGACTTATTATTGTTTATTATTCATAGACCTACAAAAATGACAAACAATAAATTAATTGTCAATTGAATTTGTGAAAACTTGAAATTGCAAAAAAATACTTGAAAAAAGGAAATTCCTAGAAATGAACGTAGAAGTTTCGTTCTACTATAATACATTATATCCCTTGGACAAAAGCGCAAGGTGGTTCTACAGGGGTGGAAGCCATATATTATTTTAGGAAGGTGAATGACTTAGTCTTTTTTAGTGTGCCATTTACTTGTGCTATTTGTACTGCACCCTTGCCAATAATCTACACCACCATACATGGTGTCTACCACTACATCCATAATTTTCTTGGGTGTTTCTAGAACTTGTTGTCATACATTAAAACTAAAACCCCCTTTGAAAATTTCTTATGTTAGATATGTCAACAATGCTAGGAATTTTAATGTCTTTTCTGGACCATCGGAAGGTTCCTATCTAAAAAAATGTATTTTTCTAGCTATACTAACTGGTTCAAAAACTCCTATAACTCAGACATTGGAATGGAAATAACTAAATACAAAATTGGCATCAAATACTCAAATGACATCAGTAAGTCCACCCCATAGACCAAATTGAGTGGTGTATTCCATGTGAGGATTTTACATGTAGTTTGGTATTCCCATAAGGCTAGAATGATACTACCATCCTAATCACCTAAATTGACAAAAAAAAATTTGGTCAATTCACATTATAGGATATTATTGAACACTTTTGGCATTCCATTGGATTTTGAGTGGCACAGTGTTACTTTGTGGTGATGGATCATAAATTCTTTTACCAATGTGACAATCACACCCATGATGAAGTGCTAACCCTGAGCATTGGTTGAACTATGGGGACATCCAAAACAAGTAATAATATGATCAAAAATAAATATTTCAATAATTTGCACCAAAAAATATTTGGTAGGTGCATCCTCAACCTAGCATGTCAGGTAATATATAACTATGATAATATAGTGCCCATGAATACCATGTCAATGGGTTGATGGGACCGATAAAATTCACTATCTAAATTTGGAATGGATTGTCAGTGACAATCCATTGTAATGGAATTTCATCTCTCATAGTTGGTCATCCCACCTATTGACACACATCAAATTTCTTAGTGTAGTCCACTATGTCTATAAAGAGAGATATCCACCACAACCCTACACATAGG
>JASDQU010204096.1:4765-14910 GCA_032191745.1 Picea mariana
AAAATCCGAACATGTTTTCCAAAAATATTTGTACCGTTTGACTTGCTTATGTACAAGGTATACATGTTACATGAACATGGCATAACATCTTGGAGATGTTTATAGCATAAAGAATACATCTTATATAGCATACTTATTTCACAAGTACTCTACCTTGTATCTTTACAAATAATACTTTTTCTTTACGAGCTATAGGAAGACTTACATAATTATGATTCTCTTCCTTCTCTTGATCTACATGTCAAATTCCTACATTCTTATGTTCTTTCACCTTTGTACTTTAGAATAAGAATGTTATTACATAAGAAATTTTATCCATATGTAGTTCATTATCGGATAATAAGACAATATTATAATGATTGCCTACACTTCTGTCGAAAGGATTTATAAATCTCTACAAGATCCCTCTCACTCTTGAAATTCCCCAAGAGTGGCTAATAAAGCCTAAGGCTTTAGAAATCCCTACAATATTCCTCTCACTCTCGAAATTCCCCAAGAGCGAAAAATAAAGCCTAAGGATTTAGAAATCCCCACAAGATTCCTCCCACTCTGGAAATTATTTAAGAGCGGCTAATAAAACCCTCTAATACAACAATGAAAATAAAACTTAGAAGGAATTTCCATATGCATGCTATCATACTATTTACAAATGTACATATTTACAAACTATTTTCCAAAACAAACTGTTTTCTTGATACCTATATAGGGACGAGATAGGTGGATTCTTCATGGACTCATTCTTCCAATAGTAATGGAAGGAGTCTCACAACTTCCTATCTCTAACGATGCTTCTGACGATGAATCTGAATCTGACATTGAATATGACATTGAATCTGACACTGAATCCAAGAAACCATTGGATCCAATTATAGGCCATCCAAGTAACCTATATAATCTCTCCTTTATAACACAAAACACCATTGATGTGTGTTGAGTAGCTTACTTTGATTACACTAGTACTTGTCCATCCTTGAACACAACTACATATCCTTCATCTTCAAAAGTTGATATGGAGAGTAAATTTAATTTCAATTATGGAAAATATAACATATGTTCTATTCCCATAAATCCTCTTGAATCAAGCTCGGATATCACATAATCAACTCCTCTTACTTCTTGTTTGGTGTTAGTCCCAGATCCCACATAGTAGTTTGTGTCAATTTATGAGAATGTAAGGAATACTTATCTCATTCCATTCATGTGGCGAGATGATCCACTATCCATAAACCATACCTCAATGTATTCATATACTATACTAATGAGACAAGCCATAAAAAATAATTCTCTTTCGAATCTCTCAACAAGACTATCAACTTCGGTTGAGGTTGCTACTTGTCTTCTTGTAAGTGCCTTTACATCTTCCTGGTTTTTCTTTGGAAAAAGATGTAGATATAGTGTCCAACACTTATCTATATGATGTCCACTCTTACCACAATGATTTCATAAGTTTTTGTTCCTATCCTTGAACCACAATATTTTCTTGTCAATCACCCCATTCTTATGTCTTGGAAAACGACCTTTTCCTAGACTTACCTCCTTCTTGGATGGCTTCCCCTACAAGGATTGTCTCTTCCAAAACATTTACATACAATGGTTATTTAATCCACAAAATACACATGGATATGTAGACCATAAGTTTATACTGGTCTTATTGGTGGGAAATGTTTTCATTCCTTCCTTGGAATGCTCATCTCTTCTTGGAGATGATTTTCATTTGATTCATTTCCTTGAGCTAGAAGGTTGTTCTAGTAGAACCAATGGATTGTGAAGTATCTAAAATTATTCATTTGAAGCTTCCCTTAATTCAATTGTCTTGGCGCATTCTCCATTTACTTATTTTCCATATCCCAATCCTGCATAATGAGTTCTTCCCTCCGCCTGGATGGGAATAGTCATTCCTTGGGATGCCAAAATATTTTCCATCATATCCCATATTGGTTAGTAGCTTATAAACAATACCATATGTATGTTCCTTAAATACATCCAAAGAAACATTATCTTCTTTATGGGGAGAAGAAGAACAATATGAAACATCTTTATGGCATACCTCAGTTACCGTCTGTAAATATTTTGTAGAATATGGATTATTTTTCATAGGGGACTTTGCCTTATCCAATTGCTCAACTTCATGGAAATTTTCCAGCATCTTTTCCTTAGCCCACAACTCACTTTCCAATTCATGAATAATTCCCATGAGAAATTATGCATGGCTTACCAACTGGTCTTGAAGCTCTTGCTTGTCATCCTCAAGATATTACATATGCATCCTCAATTAAGAGTTCTCCTTCTGAATCTTCCAGTTCATGTATTTCTGAAGCCTTAATTTCATTAGAGCGTTTCTCATGTTATCCTCTGCAACAAAGAGATATGTGCTTCCAAACAAGTATTCTTCAACCGTGCCTTCACCAAGCTTGAGTTTTGGATCTAGTCACATCCACTTGCAAATACTTGTCAAAACTAGCTCTGATCCAACTTGATTCGAAAATTATGAGATGTTAAATAATTATTTAAATGAACATCAACTTCTAACCCAATTCAAAATATTATTTTGATCATCTTTGATGGATTTTCATAACACATGTGAATCTTCTTACTTATCCAAAACTTCAAGACATGATGATTATCTTGCAGAATAATGAAAGATAACACAACAAAAAATGAAAAAAAATAAGAATAAAATATTTGATGATGAAGTTCACCCCTCTTGGGTTACATCTCTGGGTCCCTCTACAATAGTGAGAACACTCTTCATTAATCTCAAAATGCCAAAATTACAATGAAATGGACTTACAAATGCCAAATTTTAAGTCACTCTTCAACTATTCTTGATGCAAATCCCCACCACCTCCTCGAGCTCACGCGACTTCCTGGTCAAGGATCGTTCACAATAGGGAACTGGATTATCTTTTGGGCTCCTAATAAACCATCGAATTACTTCTCCACATGTATTTTCTCCTTTCCATACATTCAAGATCACATTCGCGAGGGTCCTAACACTCCAGCAGAATCTTCCACGTGATCATGGGCCAAAATCGTGGGCTGGTTTGCAACTCAGCAAAGAATTTGGGACTTCGGAGCTACGGGCTCTGGGAGCTCCAACATAAACACATGATTTTCCTCCCAAACTCCGAACATGTGAATGGATGAAAAATGACAGGGATCAATGACTCTCGTTACGCCCCACAATTGACGATACACATGGGTTTCAGAACTATGGGATTCAAAAGTCCCGATCCAACAACTACGCAAATCAACTGAATGTCAAAATTGTGAATCTATGGATTTGTATATCGAACGAATTTCATCCGCTTTCGATGGAAATTCTGTATTTACTCTGCACTCCAGGATTCAAATATTTTCACTACACAACTTGGGCTTCCTCCCGAATCCGCGAACTCTAAATTTACGGGAGGTTAAATCAATGGTCCACGTGTTATTTTGAATGGACAATCAAGATGGGATCCAGCCTTCAGACCTTTAGGAGTTCTCGACCCAGAACAAAATACAACCCAATTCCTATGGAGTGATAGATTTTCGGACTTCGAGATCTGTCGACACGTGGCTCTTTACACCAACGACTAGGATTCATTTTGGGATTCAGAACTTCGGGAGTTCCACACACTTTTACCAAAAAACTCCAACTCTATCAGATAGCCATAATTTCAAACTCTGTTGGATCTGCAGACATGTGTCCTCAAAATTGGACTGTCCAGTTTCACTTCGGAACTCGGTACTTCGGGAATTATGTCTCCTCCACGACACTTACACAGAAACCTCCGAATACTCTAAGTCCGAAGGACTTCAGGGGTTAACACCTGTGCTACTTTCCCAGATATGATGGATAGGAAAGATTTGAATCCTCCTTGAGAATATCTCATCCACTTGACTTTGAGAATGGAAGGGTTCTTTCCTCCAAGTACTTTTACTCGCTATTTCTTTTGAGCTTTATCACTCAAAGTGACTTGGGATTTTGTGCTTTCCTTGCGCTCCACTTGAACTTGAAACTTGAATATTTTTGGAAAGACTTTCTGATCACTCCTTGTGCTAATTATCCTAAGCTTGAGACTTATAAAAATCCCATGCACCCCTTGCACTTTCTCACCTTAGAAAATTTTCAACACTGACTAAGTGTTGGCCCTGTGCACAACTTGCACAAGTATTCTTGAGATTTTATACTCATATGAGTGTAAGTGCACTCCTTACACTCACTCTCAAAGTTTCATGTTATCTCTCCTGAACCACTGAGTCTGAAAATGACTCTGCCTTAACACTCCTTGCATGGCCACTATACACTCCTTGCACCAGTGCTTCAGAAGAGAAATAATTGAAACTTACAAAACACTACATGTTCATTCAATTAACCATGAAATGCACACACATGTATATAAAATACAGAGAGAAAATAACATGAAATTATCCAATTACTCAAAGGTAAACATATGCAGAGATCTGAAATCAATCCCCCTCTATTATATTCCTTCAACAAGGCATTTACAAAGTTCTCAACAATAACTCTTAGTAGAATCTCTTAGCAAAATATCAATTAACTTCGACAACAAATTACAATATTCAACAACTAATTACAATATTCTTTAACAACCCATTTGGGCATAGAATACACATACTTATACATGGAGGGGCTTCTCAAGCCTTCCCTCAATCCTATATTAGTGCTATCATATCACAATTAAATCAGAATGTCTAAATGTCTAAATCTTTTTTTTAATGGGCTGTAGAACTCGCTTTCTGATGTAGCCAAAGCTTGAGATTCATTCACAAGATCAAATAAACCATGAAAACACATGAGAATGGAAAAACAACTCTCTTTTCTTCCTTCTCCATCCTAACTATTACAATCAAAGTTCAACCCATTATAACTACTATCTAGGAGTTTTGAAAACAACTAATTTTAGAAAAACAACTAAATTTAGAAAATTTTCGCATGACTCTAATTAAGAGATAACTAGCGTGACACTATATTTCAACTCACTTATCTGATTAAGCTCATAAACTAAGAGATAACTGATAAATGAAAAATTAAAGGTTCCCGTAAAAACACTCAAACCCCAATTTAAGGCCTTATATGAAGGAATTTGGCATTGGAAGAGTGTCGAAACGATGCCCAATTGGATATATCCAATCGGCACAACAGTGAACTCTTTGATACACAACTCCCCGTAAAATTTCATCCCAAATGGATAACCAAGTCAAAAGTTATGACCCTCAAAAAATCCTTGCATCATTCTGCTCTAGTTGAAATTAACGTAGCTCCTGCAAGTTACTATCTTCAAACTGTTTCTATTTAATAGGATCTAGGTTCAGTAAGTCACCCTCTGTAATCTATGTACTCTATGCTGGTGCTACGCCTTCCCGTTGGACTAGATATCAATTGTATTGGCCTTGTCGAGTATGAAGGGTATTCTTATCTAAAATATGTGCAATATTTTCCTTTTTCTTTCTTGGAATGGTCTATTTCCAATCCACCTCTGCCTCAATGTCATCACCCAGATCGTCCCCATGGAAGATATACAAATCTAAGATTTTAAAAATAAGGGAGATATCGAGGTCAGTTGATAAATCAACCTTATAAGCATTGTCATTGATTTTCTTGAGAATCTTGCAAGGACCAATTTTCTTATACTTCAATTTGTGATAGGTTCCTCGAGGAAACCACTCCTTCCATAATTAAAACATCACCAAATCACCTTCATTGAATACATGGTATCATTAGTGAGAATCTTTGATAATTTTGTTTTGTTCTTTACTGGCCTGTAGTTTTTGTCTCACATGTTGCTGCAACTGTTGAATGTGTTTTGCAAACGCTTCCCCGTCATCATTGATCCTATCCCCAAGTGGTAGTTGCACCAAATCTAGGAAACCCATAGGATTTGTACTGTAAACAACCTGAAATGGAGATTTACCTATGGATCTATTCACTGAACTATTATAGGAAAATTTCGCTTGAGGTAAAGCCAAATCCCATTTCTTGGGATTCTCTCCAATAATGCTCTGTAATAGGTTTCCCAAAATCCGATTTACCACCTCAGTTTTCCCATATATTTGGGGGTGATAGGTACTATTGAAGTGTAATTTAATCCTCATTTTCTTCCATAAAGTCCTCCAAAAATTACCCAAGAACAAAGTATATCTATCAGAGGTAATAGTTTTTGGAACCCCAATTCTTCCACGATCGATGCATCACTAGTTTTCTTGCAAGAAATGAACTGAGCTATTTTAGAGAACCTATGAACAACCACAAAAGTAGAATTATTACCTCTTTTTATTTTTGGGATCCCCAACAAAAAATCCATGCTCAGATTTGTCCATGGAACTTTGGGCACTAGTAATGGCATATATAACCCTGTGTTCTGTGAGTCTCCTTTAGACATTTGGAAAATCCTACATCGTCCCACATATATGGTTATATGTTTTTTCATGTTCGACCATTAATACTTATCTTAGATTCAGGCTAGCGTCTTATCCTTTGCAAAATGTCCTGCCAAACCACCACTGTGAAGCTCTCTGATAATATTTTCCCTCATTGAACCAATTGGGATGCATAGTTGTTTTCCTTTGAAGAGGTAGCCATCTTGCATAAAATATTCACCTTGATTAAGATCCATGTTCCCAACGATTGGATTCTTCAAATGTTCCACAATCTCCCAAAAATTATTATCAAATGCATAGATATCATTTAGTGCAGCAAACCCAATTACTTGATTTTCCATGGTTGTCAAAAGAACAATGCATCGACTCAAATCATCTGCAACTAGATTCTGTCATCCCGATTTGTGCTTTAAAACAAAGGTGTAGCCTTGTAAGAAAGAGACCCATTTTTCATGTCTATTGTTCAATTTATTTTGGGTGTTTACATATTTTAATGCAATTTGATCAGTAAATAACACAAACTCCTTTGGCACTAGATAATGCCTTCAATGTCGCAATTCTTTCACAATTCCATTAAATTATACATCATATGTGGATTAGTTCTTTCTTACCTCTTTCAATTTTTCACTAAAGAATGAAATTGGTATACCTGCTTGGCTAAGTACAGCTCCAATGCCTACATGTGAAACATCAAAGTCTACCTAAAACACTTTATCAAAATTCGGTAAGGCTAATATGGGTGCCTCAATACCTTTTTATCTAGAAACTTAAAACTTTCCTCAACTTCATTGGTCCACATGAATGTCTTTCCTTTTCTACAATCTGTTATGGGTGCTACAATATTGCTAGAATTTTGAATACATTTTATGTAAAAGGTGGTCAGCCCATGAAAATTTCTTACCTCTGTGATGCTCTTGGGACTAGGCCACTCCATAATTGCTCCGACCTTCTCTAAATCCATCTTGACTCCCTCTGTCAAGATGACAAAAACTAGGAACACCAAACTTTCTTACAGGAAACTACATTTCTTCAGGTTTTCATAAAGTTGATGTTTTCTCAATGGATCCAATATAATTTTTAAATGCTGCAAGTGATCTTATTTTTTGTTACTGAAAACTAGGATGTCACCAAAATACACAAAAAATAAACTTACCAATATAAGGTCGAAGCACAATATTCATCAGCCGCATGAAATTTCTTGGAGAATTGGACAACCCGAATGGCATCACCATCCATTCATATAGTCCATCCTTGGTCTTGAAGGCAGTTTTCCATTCATTCCCTTCGCGAATCAGGATCTGGTGGTATCCACTTCGTAAATCAATATTACTAAAATATTTAGCTCCGACTAGAACATCCATCATGCCGTCCAATTGCGGTATAGGAAACCTATATTTGATGGTAATTTATTGATTTCTCTTCCATTTATGCACATCCTCCATGTATTATCCTTTTTTGGAGTCAACAATGCTGGTAAAACACATTGACTCATTATTTTTATCACCAAACCTTTCTTTATAAGTTCCATCACTTTTCGGTTGACATCTGCATGTTGTTTAGGACTCATCCTATAGGATTCCTGATTAGGTAAAGATGATCCCAAGATCAGATCAATGTGATGTTGAATATCCCTCTTTGGTGGAAAACCATCATGTAGTTCATTAGGGATAACATCAACATATTATTCTAGTAACTTGGCCACTTCAGTAGGAATTTGTATGTCTTCCACGAATCCTTTTTGCACAATTAACGCATAACATAATCTTGTTGCCTTTATTTACTTAACAAACTCTCTTTCAGACAATTTATTCTCAGTTTTTCCCTCATCCCTAAGGGGAAATAAGACAACTTTTGATACATCCTTCCAAAAGGTGTAGGTATTATTTCCTCCATCATGCATGACTTTTTTGTGATATTTCCAAGGCCTCCCTAATTACAGATGGCATGCATCCATTGGAATGAAATCACACCATACTTCATCTTTATAAGTCTTACCAATGGAAAACTTGATCAACATCTTTTATTAATGGTGACTTCATTCCCCTTTTTGAACCATGTAATTTGGTAAGGATGGGGATGTGTTTCACAATGTAATTTCAGCCCAAACAGATAATCAAGTCAAAATTTATGACCCTCGAAAAATCCCTGAAAAATCCATGCATCACTTTCCATAGACCAACTCATAAGGTGGGAATCTTGTAGTAGTTCTTCATCTAGTCTTATAGGTCCATAAGGCTTTGGGTAGACTATCATCCCAATCCTTGATGTGCAGTTTGATGGTTTTTGTAATTATGGCCTTAAGGATATTATTAGTCCCCTCTACCTATCCATTTTACTGTGGATGATATAATGTTGTTACTCTATTTTTGATTTTGTAGTTGTCTATCAGATCTCTAACAAGTCATGATGTGAATTGAGTTCCTCTGTTAGTCACTATCTCTCGTGGTATTTTGAATCTTACAAAACTTTCCTCATGGACAAATTCTACTACCGCTTGTTAGATTATCATCATAAGTGCCTTGGCTTCCATCCATTTTGTGACATAGTCTATACATACACTGATGTAGGAGTGTCGACAAGATGGGGGGTTTATTAGTCCCAAAAAATCAATGGCCCATTTATAAAAATGTTGTAACACCATATGTGGTTGTAGTGACATTTCATCTGTTTGTACATGTCTACCCATGCATTGACAGTTGTCGCACCGGACCTCTTTACATATTCTTTGGAATCTATGAAGAGTGTGGGAAAGTAATACCCTTGGTGAAGTATTTTGTACCCAATTATTTTATCTGCAAAGTGCCCCCCACATAGACTATCATGACAGAATTTTAGTATCTCATGGACTTTATCCTCTCGTAAAAAGCTTCTGATAATCAAATCAGGTCTAGTGTATAAGAGGAAGTCATCAATCCATGAGAATATTTCACTTTTCCTAACTATACTTTGTCGTTCTTTGGGGGTCGGGTGATGTGGAAGTTTACTTGCAGCCAAAAAGTTAGCAATATCTGCAAACCAAAGTGAGTTAGTAGATACCGCAAAGAGGTGTTAATTTGGAAAATGATCTTCTACCGAAGGTTCATTCTCATTAGATGTTATTCTAGAAAGAAAGTCAATGACTACATTACATTTTCCTGGTTTGTCTAAAATGGTAATGTCAAATTCTTGCAATAAAAGTAACCATCTAGTGACCCTACCATTTGTGATTGGTTTGTTCAATAAATATTTAATAGTAGCATGATCAATATGCAAGATTATAGAATCTATAGTAATGTAGTGTCTAAACTTGTTTATTGCACGGATAACAAAAAACTCTTTCTCAATTACCATGTTATTCAATTCAACAGGTGAGAGATTCTTACTGACATAGTAGATTGCATATGGGTCTTTTCCTTCAAGTTGTTCGATGAATTCTATGATTTTTGTGTTGGATGTGCTTGTGGAAATATGGAATGGGAGGGTTCAATCAGGCTCTCTTAGTACATGAGATTTAGATACCTTGACTTTTAATTCATCAAGCACATGTTGGCATGTCTCTATTGTTAGGATATTTAGACACTTAGGAGTTAGTTAAGATCTACTTGTTCTAATGTGTCATTAGGTAAAAGTGTGTTTCTTTAGTATGCATTTGTAGTTAGGAAATCCGATGGTCACGACATGTTCCTGACATAGAGTGATCCGATGGTTCATATTCTCCTCGATCTTAACAACCATTGATCTGTGGCTTAACACCCAATTGGTCCATGATCTATATTTAA
>JASDQU010204097.1:14631-24727 GCA_032191745.1 Picea mariana
AAGGTATGTTATTTTCAGGTCATCTTACCATTTTTGCTATAACTTTTTTTCTAGAACGATTCAGATGCTGAAATCACTATGGTATTGAGAATACATATCAAGGTACCTTTGGTAAAAATTATAGCTCTTGATTCGCTATAATTATGGAGATACACTCTATGGAAGATAGGGTTTGTGACCAGTCCTGAAGCTAGTCAATAAATAGGTGTTCCAGGTAAAACAATCATAACTTTTTCATACAGAATCCAAATGAAGTGGGACCACTTCCATTGGAAATATTTTGGACATTTGTTTCTTGTGTGTGAGTTTCAAAATCAGATGTTAAATATTGAGCGCGGGGCATGCTATACAAGTTGGGTCTTCTGAACAGACCAGAATTGAATAAAGTCTACCATTCTTTCTATAACCTCTTTTTGGGGAGGATTCAAGGAATGAAAATTGGAGGAGTTTCATAGAATAGATTGAGTAATATTATCTACAAGATTATAGTACTCCAAGAATTGAAGAATTGCAGAAATTGAAGAAGTCTCAGGAAGCATTATCAGGTTCTATGTGATGATTGGTTGATGGTGATGATTTAATGTAAAGTTTTATTATCTCTCATATATTCTTGGGTGGAAGGAAGGGGAAAGGATGGAGAGTTCAAATATCTATTGATATTGGAGGATTGTATCTTCCTCTTGGAGGTTTATCCCTCCCTCTACATTTGGAATTTGTAGCTACCTTTGGAAGTCATTACTTCCCTTGAACAATAAACTATTGATTATTTCTCATATATTGTGCATGGTGTATTATGGTGTATTATGGTGTATTGGTGTAACTCTTATACTATTGTTAATTGCTCATTGGATATAGTTGAATGGTTTAAGTATAAGTTGAATAAGGTTTTAAATTGTACTTGATATTGATTCACCCCACTCTTAGTATCAACAGATCCCACTAGATCAGAGAAGTCAGTAGGATCATAACCACACAGATGCCACCTCACATTCCAGAAGATTCCCCTTCTAGAAACCTCTAGAAACTCTTTCCTCTTTTGTCTTTCAAACACCTTCGCACCCTACTTATATAGCAGCCCATGGAAATCCCATGGACCAGCTATAGAGCAGCCTGCGGAAATCAGTGATTTTCGCACTATACTATATGGGCAGCCTACGACGTCCTTTCAAAAAATAGGTTTGCAGAGGAGGAAAATAGTCACTCTTCCCAAGAAAAAGATGATCATGAGGGACTGACTACATGCTTGTAAATTCATCATCAAGGTGACCAAAATAATGTGTAACAGAATGCCCCCCAAAGTATGAGGTCGGAACTTGTGACGACCGAAATAATTTACAAAATACATGTGTGTGTCAGAAACAAATAACGCACCAATCGAGAACTTTCAAACAAACAAGCATCTGTACAATATGATACCATGTCTGAAGTAGGAATTCCCATGTCCAGATGAAAAATGATAGAACTCATAAGTGTAAGTCATGGCCACTAATGATACACCGTGGATCCATGTCATCGAAATGTTACATAGCCACCAAGAATACACTGTGGATCTATGTAAAAAAAAAATCAGATGCAACCATAGCCACGAGACATACAAAGTGCATCTATGTGCCAATACAAATCATCAATATTCCATCGTAACTTGGACCATGAATGATGAGATCCAGGGTCTTCAACCCGTCGTCCATAAGTATGAATCCAACCATGTGATTATAGGTGTTGAAGTCGAACATGGTCAAAAACCGCTTGAGTACCGATCATTAATGAAAATCGTTAACAATCGCGAGGGAAATCGCCATTGATGTCAATGACTCCCAAGGTACTATAGTACAATCCAATGAATGTGAATAAATGAACTGAATTCGAACATTCGATGGAATATTTTGATCAGGGACCAATGATGTGAGTCCATTGTCAAGAGCGAAGAGACCTTCCATTAAGGCATGCAGGCTCTAAGGTACTAAATGATTTCTAAGTCTCGTCCCTGGATAATGAGTTGAAGTCGACAGGAAGAGACTCGTCACAGGAGGGCCTTGATGTATCCCCCTTCCATGACATGAAATAAGTAACAGATTTAGGATAGAATGAGACATGAATATGATTTTAAACTGACACAAGGAAGGCCGACATGGTAGGAATTGACAACTGCAGATGGCTAACTCAAGGGAGGGCTTATTCGTACTACTCTTGAATAGATGAATGACACAATGATAGTCTTGGTAGCATTGACTCAAAGACGACCCAAGATGTAAACTTGCAGAAAGTCAGACGAGAGACAAATGGATTTCTCAACCCAGATTCAAATGATGAAGGGGGGTTTCATGTTCAAGAGCGACTAGTAGTGCCACTAACATAGATATAGAGACACATTTCGTTCCCAAATTTCCCCCCACCATTGCTAGTGAGTACCTCTTTATTTTTACACAAGTTTGAGGAGGATAACATATGCTTGTAATATAAGCTCATCCTTTGGATGAGTCCCTCGGAGTATTTTTAATGAACCCTAAGAAGGAGTGGTTTGGTCCCATGTCAGTTTTTTGATGTTTGTTTAATGAGTCCAAAGATAGAAAACTCAGAGGTTTTTCATGTTTATAGAGACTAGAAAAACACCTAAAAGATAACTCTCTCAGTTCCTTTTTCGCAAAATAGTTCGACAGGACCAAAAAAGTGATAAACTATCACCCACCGAACGTTTTATTCAAATACTTTTACGAGTGTGAACAAAACAAGATCGCTCGGCAATATTTTTGTTTTTAAGGAGTGTGAAAAGAGCTTAAATGATACTCCATGTGTGTCATTTTTCATGTTACCAAGACGAGTATGAAAAGACAACAAAAGTATACTCGGTTGCGTTCTCATAAATTGTCGAGTACGAGAACGAACAAAGAGTGAACTCGAGGTTTTACTAAAAAAACCCTAAAAAGCAGCGATATGCGTAATGAAAAGAAAACTAATTATGGAACAAAACATCCATACTCCATCAATTAAGACCTTAGGCTCCTTCTTGCAAGAGACAAGACATCATGAGACCATTAAACTTATGGGTTTCTGAAAAAATGCATTTATATAATATAAAATATTATGAAAAAGTAAGAAAATGTAATAAATACGAGTAAAGGGCCTTTTTTACCACTTCATTTGCATTTGGTCAAAAACTTGTCTAAAAAACCCCTTTTTTACCCCTGATTTCGGCGGTCGATTTCTAGGAGCATAGTCGATCATTCGGCGAATGGTCTCCGCCAACACGGTAAGATATTCATCCTCTTCCTTTTGATTGGATTGAAATTTGTTTTTAGTGGTCAAAATATAGTTTTTTGGACGTTTTTTGGGCCGGTAGACGTTTTTTGGCCCGGTAGGTGTGCGTTGGGGCCGCACCAGGTGGCCAATATCGGGCCCTGTAGAAATTAATGATTTCCACAGGTGCCCAATGGCTTATCTGCAGAAGTCCCGCAGTGTAACTGAAGCTCAGTTGCGGCGGCCGAAAACCAAAAAGAAAAACAAGTAGTAGACCAAAACAAATTCCAAAAAGGGTTAGATAAGGATGTTAACTATCCTCTTTTAATTCCATGTAGGTGTTTGATTGCAAAAATTTTGGAATGGAGAGAACGTGAGCATGAAGAGGAAGAATCTATGAATTTGAATGATCCGGGAACCATTAATGCTCTTCGGCAATGTGGCCTCTTGGAATTTTTCAAGATTCAGGGCATGAGAGCCCAGCAGAGACTATTAGAGTACTTGGTCCATATGTGGGACTCAGAACAACAAGTATTGCATGTGGGTGTTCATGTCCTTTCCTTAGACATTGAGGACATTTACTTCCTAACGGGGTTATCCCGTCGAAGGGCATGCGTGACTCTGACATGGGGTCGAGGTGATGGCTTGCCGATGAGTGAGTATATCTATTGGCACTGTGAACCTGACGATGAAAGACATAAAGGTAAAGTGGTTATCTAAGGTGTACGAGATTTGACTCTCAGAACCATCCTCTTTACCATTGCACGGATGTTCGGTAATGCATCATCGTGCATGGAGCTGTAGAGTTACTTTCAATATTCCATTGAATGCCTGGAACCCCAAGTATTCAATTGGTGTGACGGCTTGCTTCGCAATATGAAGACACAACTCACAAAAAGAAAGAATGGAGACCTAAAGAAGTTTGGGTATGGGTTCATTTTGGTATCTTTATTCTTAGAAAGATTCCCTCATTTGCAGATACAGGTAGAGTGGGGCATACGAGCTCCACGAGACCCAAGGATGAAACGATGGTGTGACCTTATGGCTCGACACGTAGTGGGCCCTATTATCAAGTACAATGATGCCTTCTTCGATTGGTTAAGGCCCAAAATATTGATGATTGATGATTATGCTTATGACAGCCTGGACTTTCGGGGTGATCCCAACTTGGTTCTCCCTGAGGGATTTCAGTGGGGGGATCTAAGTAAGAAAGATTTATATATTTTTTTTTTATAATGTTTTGTGGATTTTTGGGATATTAGATGTTTTTTGTGTTTCTGATCCAAAGACTAATAAAAAACATTTGACCGTGCAGATGTAGGGCCACATCGACCTCTGAGCACATCTCTGATTCAGAGGTGAGGAGAGGCACATGTGGTAGAAGGGTGGGATTTCGACGACTACGAGGCGATGGAGCAGAACGTAGAAGGCTTGACGGCAGGCATCCCTGACATGTCAATCAAGGAGGTCCTGAGGCGTTATCAATGCCATACTGTAGGCGTGTCTAGCTCACTTAGTTGGTTACTTCACACGAGAAGTAGTGTGCTACCGTGAGAGGAATCCATGGTGTTATTTTGTAGGAGCCATAGGCTATATATTTTGATATTTTTATCCTTAGATGGAGAACAATTTTTTGTAAAAAAAATTATCATGATATATACATGAGGCTTCTACCGGCTTACTTGCTTTTATATACAATGTGTAATGTGTGATTGGAATTGTAAATGTCTCAAATGTTTGTCTAACACATAATTAACTAGAGCATCATTTAATGTATTTAGACATCTAGGAATGTGTTGATATTCAATATAATCAAAATAACGTTCCAAGAGGCGAATTCGTAGATATACCCATAACAAAGTAGGACTTCGGATAATGTAAACATTACTTAACTGGAGCACTACCAGCTGCAAATCAAGTCATACAATGAAGTGACTAATCCCAAGTGAAATAACACTATTTAATAATTCGATGATTGTGCTATACTCTACGATATTATTGGTTGCGCGACCGAGGAAAACACCTTGTAAACAAATAAGTTCATTGGTAGGTGCATAGATTTCCTAAGCAGTAGAAGCTAGGTTTTGAGTACTACGGCTAGCACCATCGGCGAAGCCAATATAGGGTAGCGAAGACACCAACATCTGGAAACTAAGCACAATGCAAGGTAAGCAGTTGGGGGTAGAAACCAAAATAACAAAATGGCAAACAAAAGTAATAGACAAGAGTATGGTACAGTAAAAATAGAAGTACTCATGCTGAGACAATTTAAGTATAGTACTTCTTCAAGTAAATCCCATTTATGGGTTCACTCAAAGGCACACCATCATAATCTACTAACTCGTAGGCTCCCTTCCCTAACACTCGTTTGACGATATATGGACCTTGCCACATAGCTTCGTATTTTTCGGCTCCCAGTAGATCATGATCTTGTTCATAAAGGAGAACTGGATCTCCCTTAGAGAAAACACATGGTTTGACATGCTTGTCATATTGAGCTTTCACGCATTTCTTCTAGGTTTCAATAACTAGGGTGTCATCACGACGGGTCCCATCTAATTGCATAAGATACAATACACGTTCTTCTTCGGTAGAGGTGTTTGGGAGAAGTTTGATGGCTAGCTTCAGAGATGGTATTTCACATTCAATCGGGAGAACGACTTCAATGTCGTAGACTAGTTGAAAAGGGGTAAATCCTGTAGAAAACTTTACGGACGTCCGATAGGCCTATAATGTTGAGAACAACATCATGTGCCAACTGATCTTATGGATTCCTATTATCCGACGAATCATAGTGATAAGGATTTTATTTATGGCTTTAACTTGGCCATTTGCCTGTGGATAGTAGGGGGTTGAGTTTTCATGACGAAGACCCAACTTATCGGTAAGTTCAGACATCATAAAGTTGCAAAAATGGCTATCGTGATCGGTAACGATAGATTACGGGATCCCGAAACGTGTAATAATATGATTAAATATGAAAAGGGCTACAATTTTCCCAGTATTTTCAAATGTAGGCATCGCCTCGGCCCATTTTGTGAAGTAATCCACAGCTACGATAATGTATCCATGCCCCCTAGCCGAGTGAGGGTTACATGTCATGAAATCGATACCCCATTTTGTGAAAGGTCGGACGGAAACTACAGGATGTAAGTGAGCGAGATACGATCTTATTTTATTATTCTAATTTTTGGACCACGGTAATACAATCTTTGAATAAAGAAGGCCAAAAATACCCAACTCGTAAGATCTTCTAGGCAGTAGCATACCCAGACATGTGACCACCACATGCTCCAGAATGGCAGTCATTCAAATCTTCCTTGGCCTCGTCAAAGGTGAGACAATGTCAAAAAATGGAATCAACCCCGCGGCAATAAAGAGTGTCACCGAGGATGATATATTGAGGAGCTTGATATCGTATACGACGACGATCGACACTCGATAGATCGGGGTGGAAAGTTTGAGTTTGGAGATAGATAGTGATATCTTCATACCAAAGGTCATCGAAACTGATCAGAAAAAGAGATTCATCGGGCAAAGAATCTTCTACTATGTTTTCTGTCTCAGATTAGGGAAGGTCACACATCAATTCGGCAAACACCAAGGATTTCTTAGACTCTAAGTCAAACTCTTGGAGAATCATTATCCATTTAGAATATTTCTCCCCTAGAAATTGACATGTAAGGATGTGTTGCATGGGGTTGCAATATGAACTCACAGTGGTCTTGTGTAGTAGGATGTAGTGACAGAAACGTTGAACAGCTTGAACAGCTTCCAAGGCCAGTTTTTCAACATGTAGATATTTGGTTTCGGTGGTCATGAGACTCTGACTCAAATAATATATGACATGTTCATCGTGGGCATCATCTTCTTGGACTAAAACCATAGCGATGATAGAGTCTGAAGCCGCGAGATAAAGGAAGTAATCTCGACTATAATCATGTGGGAAAAGCAATGGGGTACGAGTTAAAGTCAATTTAAAAGCTTATAAATCTTTGTTGGCAGTGGAATCTCATATGAACACTGAACTTTTCTTTAGAAGCCAAGTAAATCCAAGTGTTAATTGAGTGTATTTCGGGATGAAACGACGTAAAAAAATTTCCTTCCCTTGCAAAATTTGCAGCTGGTGAAGTGAAGAAGGAGGAGGGAGATTGAGGATCACCTTGACCTTCAAAGGATCAAGCCTGATCACCTGGAGGGAAACGATAAAACCTAGAAGTTGGTCAGACTCCACATAGAAAACACAGTTGTGTGAGTTTAAGCGTATACGATAAAACTGACAATGAAGGAAAATGGCTCAGAGGTGTGTTTGGTGGTCACTACGATGCATGGAATGCACCGGTAGGTCATCTAGATATGGTTGTACAATGTGTTTAATATCATGAAAAGCATAAGACATGGTACGTTGAAAATTTGCACCAGTGTTCTTTAAACCGAAGGGTANAATAAAAGTGGTTTTGTGTTGATCCGCGGGCAGGATGTTGATTTGATTATAGCCAAAGAAACCATCCATTAAAGAGAATATTTCACTTTCGGCGCAATCGTTGACGATCTGGCCAACGAAGGGGGTGGGAAATTTGTCTTTGGGACAAGCTTGATTAATATCCCTATAATAGATGCAGACATGGATCATACCTTGTTTCTTGGTCACTAGAACGATATTGGAAACCCAATCAGTTAAAGCCACAGGATAAATAAATCTAGCTTTAGGAAGTTTTTCGACTTCAAGCTTAATAGCAGTTGCTTTACAGGGGTGGATCGAACAAAGTCTCTGCCGGACAGGTTTAGCACCCGGGTATGTCTTAATTTCATGTACAACAATGTCAGGGTCAATACCCGGCATTTTTTCATAACTCCAAGCGAAGATGTCACGAAACTCTTGAAAAAGTTTGTCAGTGGAGCACGAAGCTCCGATGTGGACATTCTCAACAAGTCCAATTTTAATAGATATGTCGAGGGGGATGGTGGGTGAAATATTACTTAAGTTCCCTTCATATAACACGTCGTGTGAGGACTTAGGAACAGAAGAAATGACAACAACGGCCGATGGAGTCGAGATCCGTTGGTAACTCTCGAGGGTGTGTTGTTCGAGAAAGAGGATGGAACGATGATGTCCATTGTCCCAGGGAGTTTCTTCCATCGACATAACTGACATAATCATCTCGTCCGTGGGAAAAATAACATGGAACGGGTCAGGAGATGAGTCACTGAGAGAGAGGGTAGAAGGGTTTGTCGATTGAATGGCTTGGTAGGTGGATTCAACCGAGCTTAAAATCATTTGGTCACCGCAGCGAGGATAATCACCAGGTTTGGGTATTACCCACAGGTCGAAGAATGGGTGAGAATCGCAAACGGAGGTGGAAATCATGTTGATCGAGGCAACCAAAGGAGGTAGAACATCGAGGGGTGGGATCAGGAAAGTACCCATCAGAGTGGAATATTTAATTAGGCCCACACCGATGTTCTCATACCCAGGCGGTGTCTTCGTGATGAAAGGTGCGTTGCTAGTACAGGCGTCAGAGTTGAAAAAGGCTAACTGGTCAACAGTAATGACCTTTCCCTGATGTGGAAAACGTATAACATGGAAAAGGGTAGACACAACAGTGTGCATTGCATCAATCCAGCTACATCCAAGGAAGAGGTTATAATCGAGAGGTGCATCGAAGACCTCAACTTCAACGTTGACCGATTTAACTTCCAACGTAATAGACAACGAAGGAATTACACCGTAGGGTTTAAATCCAGAGGCATTGAAGGCTTTAAGCATGTTATGTGATTTAGTAAGAGGAGGAGAGACGATGTATTTCCAATAGGCAATAGACATTACACATGTAGAGGAACCCTCATCAATAACTGTCCTACAGATTTTCTTGTCGGAGACAACAACTTGTATTTGGAATGCTAGTTGAGGGGGGAGTCTTGGAATGTGATCTTCGAGGTCAAAAATTATCAAATTGGTATCCGTAGGATCAATTCCACAGATATCCTTTAGCAGCGCCTTCCGTTGAGCAGGTAAACTTTGAAGAACTTAGAGAGATGACATCGCAGAAGGTGCTTGTGCCAGATCTTCTACAATATTGTAGTTCTGAGCAGCATGGCCATGAGGGTTGAAGGTGGACTTCTGAACAACACCCTTTGGGGGAGGGTGAAGGACTGTATCGAGACTCAATCATTCGATATGAAGAGGACCGTTGGGTGGTGGAGTTGAGGGAGGTTGTTGAAACGATCAAGGTGGTATATTGTCAACCTTCTCCTTTGAGGAAGAGTAATCTTTGGCTCAAGTGGTAAGTGTTACGTCATTATTTCTACAATCACCTGTACACATGAGTACATAAGAAGTAGTGGAGGGAGAGGGTTGGTCATGGATGACTAGTTGGGCCTATTGTTGAGAAGGGAAAGGTTGAGACAAGACGACAGGTGTGGGATGTTTTGCGGTCCCTTGGAGGAACTTAGTAACCTCGACCCATCTTGGACAATATTTTGTATAGTGATCGTCACCACAGATAAGGCAAGGGTATCGGGGCTTGTGCTTATCCTTGTCATCAGCAGGGTGGGTTTTGGTTTTCTCAGTTTGCAGATTATTTTTATCCTCTTTATTCTTACCATTCCCTTTCTTATATTTATTCTTTCCGGCAAGGGTAGATTGAACAGAGTTAACTTCAGAGGTTTTTCTAGCGGGAGGAATAGAAGACAGAGCATTCTGAACATTAGAAGTATTAGACTTGGGGTTGGTGGGAGAGGCTTGCAATTTTTAGGTTGAACATTGAAAGTTCCAATCACACCATCAGCCGCGTGAGAAGCAGCAGAGGTAGTTGAAGTAGTGGTGGTATAAGGACGAGGTGCACCAGGGAGAAAGTTGTAA
>JASDQU010204098.1:8054-18947 GCA_032191745.1 Picea mariana
TAGTTGTGGGATCCCCTCTAGGGGTGTAATGGGGGCCAAAGAGCCCATTAGAGCTAGTGTCTGTATGGTGACCATTTAATGTAAGATGGATTGGGTCAACTTTGTTCGTTATTATTGAATAAGGTCCACCATGTGGTTAACATTGAATAAATGTAATTTGGCTTCATTAAAGAAGACCCACTAGGTAGTTAGAATTTGGTTATGATCAAGGTTTTCCAACTATCTATAAATAAGAAACAAAAGTCGATCCTTCCATAAAAGGATCATTTTATGGTGTTGCCCTACCTTAAGGGTTTTGATATTGAATACATTGTTGAGTATTTATGGTATTTTATTTATGATTCAATTTCAAGGGTTAAGGATCACAACAAAGGTTGGGTAAATTTTACAATTTAGCACCACTGCAAGATGTAATTCAAGTTGTGGTTTGGATTTTGATGGTAGATGTGGGGAAATTGGGTTTTTTGGTGCCACAACGAGGTGGGAGATGGAATTTTGATGCTATAAGGAAAAGACAAAAGCTAAGGAGAAGATGCAGAACATGAGAGAGGAGGATGATAAGTGCCAAATGGGGATAGTCACTGCTAAATTTTGTACATGGAAGGATTCGACTATATCCCTTTGATTTCATAACTATTTCCATGTGGGGTGTTATTGCCAACTTTATTGCTATCTAGATGATTCCGGTATTCCCTTTTAGTCTTTTCATAAGGTTTCCTTGATTTTCATAACATCTACTCTTTAATGCATAGGGTTTATGTAGAAATTAGTGTTAGGGTCTATCCGGTGGATTAGTCATGCACCCTAGACAACTATCGTGTCACACACTCTAAGTTTTGATATCTTTTAAAATTTAAAAAGACTTTTAAGTTGTGTAGTGGCATAGAGGATATATCAAACTAAGCATTCAAAGCCACTTTACACTTCGTGATTTTAGGATCTCAACTTATTTCTTTAACTATAATGGGGGCTTTTATATTATTGTTTTGACGTGTTTGCATTTCAACACATCTTAGAGAAATATTTATCTCTTTCAGTAATATACCTTAACTATTTTAGTAATAAATATGCATTGATTTCACTAGTTTAAATGACTCACATTTTTGTTACAAGCATCAAAAGTTCAAATCTTAGCATAGTCCTATATGGCCTCCATCTAAGAATCTCTTAATAGATATGCATTGGGAGTTTGAATCCCACTTTGACCAAATTTGGGTTGTTTCTATAAAAAATATAACAAGCTTATTCCTAGGAAGGTAGGCAGAATACCATTGTTATCTTGTGGAGTTTTGTATTATTCTACTCTTCTTCCTACTTTACTATATGTTATAGTAATACATGGATTTGGGATAGAAGACTCAATGCTTCCTCTAAGCATATTGTTCTATTAATTGACAATGATATACATTCAATGTCATATAACATGATCAACTAATCTTATTCTTCTTCAATTATTGCCACTACATACCAAGTGTTAGAATGTCATCATCATATCCCTAGAGAAAAATTCAAGATATAATAGTAGGAACCAACACAATACTTGGGCATTTAATAAAGGCCACTGGGTCTTCATTCTATAAATATTTGAGATTCTAGACCAAATAAAGTCATTGGCTTGGCACCTTTGATACAACTAAAGAAGCATCCTTAGATTATGGTAGAGTTGCATGATTCATGCATGGGATTAATGGTATAACCAATTTCATGTATGGTAATATGCTTAGGTTTCTTCTTTGACCATTGTCATTTCATCTTGATATTTTTCTTATTTTGGTAGTTAAGCCTATTTTGACTAGAGAGGGTATGGAACTCCTCATAAGATCTTCTTTACAATCATGCTACCTTGTTTCATGAAGCCATGGATGAGGGGTATCGAGTCCTTATAGATGCCAATTATGTTCCATATTGTTAAATATATGTCTATAATAACAAGCTTGCATATTACAACTATTCCTCATCTTTAATTAACAATTATGGTATAAAATATCATAATACTAAGAGTTGCATCTCACAACAAGGTTTAGAATATAGTAATGCTACCAGTTGCGTCTGATAACAAGCATACACAATTTACTAAGCATGCCTAGGATATTGGGATACTATAAAAAATGATAACATAAGAAACAATGGTGTACAACATTTGTTGAATGATGTACACAATTCTCGGATATTTTCAACCAATAGTTCCTTTTATGCTTTGTTTTATTCATATTGGAGACTCATACTTTCAACATAAATGGATGTGGTACCTTTACAATGATGGGGAAATACTCTTATTAAGGAGATTTCGCCATTTTAATTCTATTAATATAGAACATTGTGCACACTATCTGGGATAAGCATGAAGATAATCATAAGAATATAATGGGACCAAGTATTATTATTTATTTCTTCCACCTACCTTAGGGATTGTGTTGAGCTTATGATAATATATAAATTCATCTTGGATAAATCAAATTTTGATCTAAAATGGAATACCATATAATTTATCATCTACTTTGGTATTATGGGTGGAAAAATTAGAGTTATTGGCTTGTAGGGATCATTTTAGGGGTAGGTCCTGTTTTGGCAATTTGGGATCTATAAAATTTTGGAGCTTGGTTGAGGCATAAAATGACAAATTTGGGGTGAAACTTTGTGAATGGATCTCCTATACTCTTTAAATTATTCTATTTATTTAGAGATTTCTAATGGCACAAAGATCACCTTAATCAAAGTTCATATGAGAAAGTTATGCCTCCTACAAGTTGACCTATCCTATTGACCACCGTGATACTAAGTGGAAGCCACATTAGCTTCCATTACTTATACATGTGAAGCTATTCACATGTGGACATTCAAGATCATTTTAGAGGGTCCAAAACTTGAAACCTAATAAGGAGTTGAGGCATGCAAAAACATTAAACCTTACCCTATATGACCATCAAGACATTGTTAATCATGGTACTTACGCCACGAGTCAACAAATTACCCTGTGCGAGCAGATTGCTTGTTTAATGGATTTGAATTTTGAATTGATTCATCCTTTGTGGTGGCTATCCTTCACATGATGGTATGAAGAAATACAAGAGCTCGTGTGTGAATTGAACAACCAAAGGTGGTTTTAGCATAACAAACAACATTGCAACAACATTGGAAGGTGGGATTCACAGTAATCTTAGCATTCTTTCAGAGTGAACTTGTGGTTGCAGTTGAAGTAATCAACCTCACTAAATTTGTGAGAACTTGTGTCATGGGTCATTGAAGAACTGGTAATGCGAGTTAGCGATGTGAAATTCAGGAGGAGGAGCATGCAAAATTGGTGAATTCGGTCTAGGCCCTCTAAATCCAAATGAACAGTCTGTTTGCATAGATGCTTACTACAATGGAACTATTAGTGGAACAAAGGCAAGGATAGTAGCAACTCTAGGACGAATGTGTGCCTATCTGATCCAAGGTTGAAGAGATGCATTACATACCAGTTACCCCATCGCTAACTAGCACAACCACAGTGATTTCAGACACAATGTCTTCTCCAAGCCCTCAACTGATAGTTCCATACCTGAACTCACCTTAAGGCATGATAAGGCCGAATTTGACAAGAAAGATCCTCCAAAATTGTGAATTTCTAATGTTAATATTTTGTATTTTTCTCCTAGGGGTATTCTACAGACTGTATAGGAGGATTTATCTAGGAATTTTGTATACTCTAAAGACAAAATCTAGTTTTCATGTCAGTCTAGTTATTATAGAACCCATTTTTTCTACTATAGATAAGACTAGTTTCCCCCCTTGTAACCTCTTTCTCTGCGAGATTTCTCATAGAGTTTTTTGAATAAATCTATATCCCAGTTATATTAAAAAAAAAGAAAAAAGAAAGTGGACATCAAACTCCACCAAGGTGAGATTGATGTTGTTAAGTTGAATCAATGGTTTCAATAGTTAGAAGTCCATTTCAATGTTCATAACATAGGAGAATAGTAAAATATATGATTTTCTTGACTAAAGTTAGAGGGACATGCCCAAACTTGGTGGGAAAGTCAGATGGAGACACTTAGGCTAAAGAGAGATCCCCTAGTAACTAGGTGAGAGGTGTTTAAAACTCCCATCAAGTCCTAGTTCTACCTTATTTCGTACGAAGAGGACTAGTGGATTCATTCGCATTACTTTCGATGGAAGCAAGCGCAAAGTGTACAAGGGTACACTACTAAGTTCATAAAATAGCCATTATGTTGGGTATATCTCCTAAGAACTTGGATGTGTTCCTCAAGTATCTGGGAGGTCTCCATAATCATTTAAGGAGGAAAACAACATCATTTAAACCTAGGATAACTAATGAGGTGCATGTGGAAGTAGACTATCTAGAGAGTATGGACAAGAAGAAAATAAAACCAAGTGGTTCCAAGAAAAGAGATCACCAGGATACTTCCAAGGAGGGGAAAAAGAAGTGGAATGGAATGGATAAGAGTAAAACATCTACATCACATTTGTGTAAGGATCCAAACAACCATTCTAACCATTGTAATATCAATAATCACACTGAACACAAGTGTTGGAAGCTACATCTAAAGATAAATCCAAATAGTTGCAAGACAAATACTAGGAAGAAGAACATGCTAGCAATGGATTTAGGGAACCAAGTGGAGAGTATCTCAAATGTATATGAAAATATTATCTGCACTGCAATGTAGAAGGAGTTGAACTTGATTAGATTCCATCCCACGAAAGAGAAATATGTGACTAAAATATTCTAGATCAAGATATAGGTCAAGAAGAAAAACATGGATGAGCTCTATTTGATTCTGATTCATGCTAACCTCACAAAATATCTAGTTGGCAAGCTTAGATTGGAAGTTCAAGACCATCCTCACCCATACCCATTAGGATGGGTAAATAAGGATGCTGAGTCAAGGGTCACCAAGCAATGTAAGATTAAATTTTCTATAAGTGAAAATTGTATCGATGAAGCTATGATAAAAAGATGAGGGCTATAGTTGGTTCCTCAACTATCTCTGTCGAAATTCCCAGTTTTCCTGGATACTGATATCTCTCTCAATTGCCGCCCATGAACGTTCTAACTCAACCCGGTTATTTCCTGTTTGTAAGATAGTGTTAAATAAACTTAGGGTGATGCTGGTTTGATCCGAAAGGCCAGGTTTAATGTTAGGCTGCCTTGTAACTGGTACTGTCATGAAGGGTAAAGTAAAGAAGAACAAGTTCTCATGTTTTCTTTTTAGGCTTGTTATCTCTATTCCACAATACAACGAGGATGATGTCAACACCCAAATAAATAGGATGACTAAATTGTAGGCCTTTTCTTATATCTGAGTCAAATTTTAAAGAAAAGAAACATGTATGATATGAAGAAAAGCATAAAACTATTAGCAAAGCGAGGCATCAATTTCAGAGGAATCTCACATAGTAACAAAAAACTACGAAATGAGAAAAGTATTAATGCAGCATATGATGTTGAAATCTAAATATCTACAGGTCTTGTATATATTGATAACAGATACAGAGGAAAAACTGTAAATGATTTAAATAACAAGAATAATAATTTCCACAGTAGAGGTTTTACTAAATTGTAGTCAAGCATTCATCAGTTAAACATATGAAAGAAAGATGAGATGATAGGGAAACACATAAGTCAGAGGTGACAAGATCTGGAATCTTCAATCTGCATTTCTATTAATTTAAAGTCTCTTCAAAATTACTTCGTCAAAAATGCCCTTTTTAGAGAGATAAAAAAATCCCATTGTCAGTCTTCTCTCTTTTTATTTATACAAAATCATCACTACTTGATCGTTAGCGATCTCCTATTTTTTAGGGAAAAAGAAGGAAAAATAGTTACAAAACTGCAAACTTAACCGTTGCATGATTAACATTTTGTTGGTCTATCATTTCAAAAGTATAAGACTTCGAATGACACTTCACTACTTAGCTGAAGTCTCTCCCTCTTTTGAAGCTATAAATTCAACACACTTCTCTAAAAAATAAACAAAAATTCTGGGTGGTGTCAGGAGATCTTTAGTTTCAAATAGATAAAACTTTCTTTGTATTTTTTGAAACTGGTCTTCAAAACCTTTATCAAAAGATCTGATCACTTGCAGCTTTAAATTAGGGTGTATCAGCCATCTATCTATCTGATTGGTATTGATCTCGCTCAACTATGAAATTTCTGCTTGAACCTCCTGTGAACTCTCTTTGTAGTACAATTGTTGTTTCACAATGTTTATCTACCCTAGTAGTCGAGAGCAGTCATTTTTTTCCAATCCTAATGCTTTCTTATCCAAAGAATCAAAGATTCCCTCACAATCATCTTTGATTTCTTTGACTATATTCTTGTTTTCAACTATGTTTGTTTCCCATGATTTGAGCATAATGTCTCCTCTTATCTGTTCTATGATAGAAAGTTTTAAATCTTTTGGCATCTCCCTATTCCCTAAACATGCGACTGCCTTTTGAAAAGTATTCCTTGCTGCTTTAGCCTCTTTTTCTAGTAAAATAATGTTATCAAGATATTTGCTTGCCTCTTAAAAATAACACTGGATGATCTCTATTTTGGAGATCAATTGTTGCTGCTCAGCTTCTATCTTTGTATGGGCTTCTAACAAGAGGGCTTGAAAAGTCTTCAAGTCTATGACCTGACCTTCTGTCAAACTCAATTTAGCTTGTAATTTTTTAACAAGCTCACTCTGCTGAGTGACCTGTACCTGACTTACCTATATCCTCTGGTTCATTTCATCCAAGCTAGCTTTGAGTGACTAGATTTCTTTCCTTTCAGTAGCTCTGGCATGTTCCAGACTTTTATCTACCTCTTCTTTAATGTTTTTCTCAGCATTCTTCAATTGATCCTGCAATTGAGCTATCATGTGGTTACTCTTCTTTATCCTTGTTCTCATGCTCTCCATAGTAAAAATGTTTGCTGTTTCCATGGCTCCCATGGAGCCTGCTACCTCTGTAGTGAAATCCTCCTCCTCCAGTTTCTGTCCATCTATCAAGAGCCTATGCTTCTTCACCATACCCCCTTCTCTCATATGCATTTCTTGTCTTACAATAGCCTTCCTCTTCTTGCTGAAAAAATAATTAGAAGGAGGGATTTCATCTCTGGAAATAGGAGTGAGGTCACCAACATATATATCTCCCACTTGTGGGAGTCCAAAGGTGGTCTGTAAAGAAGTTAAGGAAGTTATGGGACTTCCTAGCTCTGTAGACCTTGTTTCTCCCATAGCCTCAGGTATAATGATATCAACAACAGGTTATGAAGGAGGAGTAGACTTACTAGACTCGAGAGGTGTCCTGGACCTCCTCTTTGCCTCCGTCTCTGGATTTTCTGTTTGTAAGGCCTCTTCATTTTGTGAAGATCCTTCAGTCTCCCGAGGAAATTTTTCAGGATTGACTTTATCTTGTGTTTCTTGTCCGAAAACTAGAGGAGAATCTTCTTGTTCCTGAGGAGGGGTAATTGCTTCACCTTGCAACACTTTGGGCATTCCGCTCCATCTGTGTTTCTGGAAGGTCTAAAAACTAGCTTGCAAGTCGTACGACAATGTCTGTACCCTTTATAACACCTCCTCATAGGTCTTAGTCCCTTTGAACAAGTCGACACAAGGGGACTTCTTGTGTTCATAAGCCTTCATATTACAGTGGGCCACGTGTTTTCCCACCAACTGGTAAGGATCGTGCTTCCTGTGCTCGAGGTTTACCAATTTAAATTCCTTTAGCATTGCCGCTTCAAATTTGGAATGACCTAAGTTGAGCAATGAAAATTTCCCAATTTGAATGGGAAAAACTGGCCAAAATTTCTATTGAGCCGCTTTTAGTTCTATCCCAATTCCACCTGCTACTATTTGATGAGCCACCTCCTTGCACACCAGTCTGCCAGGGAGGAATTTCGGTAGGGCGCATGGGGGGATTAAACACCTAAAAACTCTAATGTATGAAAAATTCTCCTCTATGAATGAGTCAGCAATTGCCCTGAGGTTTCTTGTGATGGACTCTGAGATGCGGGGAGGCGCCCAACCATACAGCATCCGATGTAGTGGTATCACCACGAAATGAAAAATTTAATAGAACGAATCCTTGACGTTTTCTTCCCAAAGTTTAGAATGATATTCATGAATTGGCTCTAGGTAAGTAGGATTCCAACTCCAATTCATCAAAGGGAAAGGAGTCGAGAAGCATATAACATCCATGATGTATGCCAACATATAAAAGGCTACTGGTCGGCCTTTTGATCTTGCAGTCTGATAGTCCATGACCGCCTTTGCCATGTTATCAGATAAAATCTTATCCCAATTGAAGCTGTAACCTTCTGCTGCCTTGTGCAAAAGAGGTACCCACTCTGCAGGGAAATGGGTGGGACTTTTCTTACCAAAAAGTCTACATAACATCATCGCCACATAAATCATATAATCATTCAATGAGGCTGTGGCGTAAATAGCATGGGTGTCAGCCCTAAATTTTCCCTCGTTTCTCCACCAGTCCTTGATTATGTCAGGATAGGTTTGGTTTGCCTCCAAACATTCTTTTCTTTGAAAATTACTCACAAATTCTTGATTATAAACATACTTGGGACTGGGAGATAATTTATACATTACTTGTACATGTTTCAGTTTGAAAGAGCCATTGACGACCCCTCGGCTGTCTAGAATGCTCCTCGTCTGTATGTTAGTTCGCTCTAAGGCCCAACTRATCATGTCATTATAAGCCGTAAGCCRTGGTCGTGTAGCTRTTTTGTGGAGCTCGRACTCCGCTATATYGCGAAGCTTGTTGTCGACGTCATGAGGGAAATTTTTAATTTCATAATCCAGAGTCTTGAAAATCTGTCTCTAGGATTTTATGGAATCAATGGCATTTGGTGTTGTATCAGATATAACGTCTCCGTCTGGACTCGAGCCTTCYGCAATCTCTTCRCTTTTCTTGGGTGCCTTCTTAGGCGCCATGATACCTGTGATGGATCAGAAACCTGTTTATAGAGAAAGTGCATATAAAACCAGGTAAACGTGACATGCAGMAGATGTAAAGGATAGCTATGAAGTTCAAACATAAGACTTYCTTAACCTTCCATTTCRCATTAAAGTGAGTGTACAGACGCAGACGACGAAAAATTAATGATTTTTAATGGAAAGATATGCCTAGAGATACGCTTTCATGTCGAAAAATATCTTCATTTATCTGTTATTAATGTCGTCGTATATTGGCGATTTTGAAACTGAAGTTTCAAAAATCACCGCCTTCTTTAATTCCCGAAATGCGAAAGGCGGTTTAATTATTTCTAATCCTGTTTTAAAAATGAATTAACTTGAAACTTAAAACCTGTTTAGAGAAAACGTGATTTCTCATTTCGGGACTTCGGGGATCCTGTTGTCAAGGGATAAGTCACAAGCAATCCCCGGGTCGCGAAATCACAATGAGGTTAGTGAGGCGCTAAGACACGTATTAGGGATTTAATTAAAACAGGTCAATAATTAATTATCCTTTTAATTTTTTCGGAAAAGTGAAGATCGTGAGTTTGACTGTTGAGAGTTTGAAAGCGTTTCGTTAGAAGGAAAAACCCGAATCACGAAAGATTAAGTGAATGATAACCATGTTTAGGAACTTAATTAACTTCGGGTTTAAAGAGAGACTTTTGGAAAGCGACGGAAAAGGTGACCTTTATTTCTTTCCCCTTTTAATTTTTTTTTAAAAAGCTAAGCGTTTTTGGGATTTAAGATGGTTGAAGATTATAATTTGAGAAAAACCGAATCTCGAAAACCCAAAAAGGAACGGAAGGCTCAAATTTCCCCTTTTTGGACTAAGGGCGGCTCCATGACTTAGGAAAAGATGAAGCTTTAGCTTCCAAAGATAGGAAAAATTAAAATTCGTGTAAACATTAGGCTCCATCTAGGGATCTCGTCTCCTTGTGGGAAGAGAAGAACATGTAGACCAAGTGCCTTCATTATGTAATGGGGTCAAAGACTTGGCTTTGTGAGACAAATAATGAGAAAGACTGAACAAGATCAGGGTCTCAACGTTAACCTTGAAAAATTTTCAAAAACAAAAATTTCTGACTATCCCGAGCTAGGTTTTCAATATATTTCTTATCTTAAAACTGACCTCAAATCTATGTAAGATAATCAAAACCAAATTAACCATCTTATCAGGCTTCTCATGATTCTGTTTGCATCAAGGTAAGTATTTACACTGTGTCCGGTAAGGAGATCTTAGAAACCTATGATAAAATCCAGTCGAAAAGAAGAGAAATTACCAGAGTATCTTTTAACTCACGTATAACAGCTTTCATCAGATGCGAGGATATTGCTTCACTGCCAGCGAGCCTGTTCAGTACCCTGGTGAAGTTATCCGACTTCCCACATTGAATTTCCTTTCACCACTTCATTTTTTGCAAGCATTTAAATGCTGAGATGAGGGCAATCAATAAGCATGAATTTCCTTTCTTCATCTCTTTGAACCAGATGGGGGCAATCAATATTGAATTTCCTTTCACCATCTGTCCGTATTCAATCTTTTATATATATTTTTGAAGTGGGGGCAATCAATGAGTACACAATACACTCAGGAAGGTATATGTTTGAAAAGAATCAAAGTTTGTCAACTCATTTAAATCTCTCTGGGTCAATCTTCTTACCTGCCTTCAAAAAATCAAGGGCTTCAGAGAACTTCTTAATGGAAACTTTTTGACCTTTAGTCTAGGGAGTTTGCTTGAGCCAAACTGATCAGTTATTCTTGTTAGGATAACTAATAAGGTTAGGATTAATCTTGACATGTTTATGATCCAGCCAAAGTCAAAGAACTAAAAACACAACCTACTGTTTAGTTCTAATTTATGATGTCAATCAGAGTTTATTTAATGTCAACCCAGGAAGGTAAACTTAGAAGTGCTACCTAAAATATATAGATCTAGAAAGATACCTA
>JASDQU010204099.1:0-15975 GCA_032191745.1 Picea mariana
GATAATCTTATGAATGGGTGTCGAAATTGAATAATGGGATATTATGGGATCTATTTCTAACTTGAAAACGTTGATGTTAAGTTGTTGGTACAAGGATACCAAATTGAAATGATGATGGTATGCAATTACATGATGATAATGCATAGAAAAGTATGAGTTTGTGTTACAAACTAATATGCAGGTTATGGGCTATGAAATAGCCAAGGGATAATGATGATGAAAGTGGATATCATGACCACTAGCTGAGAAACATTATGGTACGAATATTAGTATGTGAAATTATATTGGTTTGGATGCATTGCTATGATATGTGGACCAGTGCAGTATTTTAGGTGATGAGACTGCCCAAAACCGAATAAACGATGACAAAACCCCCAGCAACACGGTGCCACTATATATTCCATTGTAGGGTGTGGACCCTAGTTATGATTAGGAGGGGTGGAGGCATTTCCCACCATGTATCCTCCGAAACCTTAATTCATGGGAGGACAGTGTTAGCTCACGCTCCCCAAGACGTGTGATGATGACTGTCAGTTGCCTGCTAGGGAAGCTTGGTCGAGATAGTGACACTTCCGCTTATGGGTTCTATTTGGAGTTAGGTCAATATAGTTGACGCTTCAAGATAGTCTAGCAGAGGAAGGATAGGAATGGAGATGGAAGTAAGTTAGGGAGGAAGGATGAGTAGAAATAGTTGAGAAAGTATGGAGATTTGTCTTATGGTGGAATTTAATGTTTTCCCTTCTAAAAAGAAAATGTGTATATATGAATAATCATAATTTTGTAACTAAACCACAGTTGTCTAAATAAAATTGTTGAACCAGATAATTGTAATTAAAGGATTTCTCAAACAGTTGATTGGTTTATTGTCTGTTATAAAAGACTAGTCTTGTTGATTGGATTGGATGCATACCTAAATTACTAAAGGATGATAGTTATTGATTATTATTACATGCATGAGACTTGTATGTACTAGCTACACATGCATTTCTTGTACATGTACACTAGTATGTATGAGTTTTCTTGGCTTACTTACTAATAGTGTCGATTATTTGTTATGAATGTGTGAACCATGCTTCTTTTCCTTTGTACCACGAGATACCTTAACTTCGGGATGAAGTTTCCTAAAGGGTGGGTGTATGTAACAATCCTAGTTGAATATATGCTTAGGGATTATTAAGTAAAATTAATTAGATAATTAATTGTCTTAATACGGTTTTAATTAAACAATGTTTAGCATTAATAATATTAATTAAATATTTATTTATTAATTAATTGTTTATAACTTTTGATTAATTAATTAATTAATTACATATCACATTCAATGACATGGGTAATAAATTTAAGGGCTTAATAATTTTAATTTGTTTAATTAAATGCTTTACATATGCAGAAAGGGATAAGACATTAAACAAGGGGATAAGATATTAAAGGGGGAGATAAGGAAATTAATGAGAGGAGGAGAGTCGGTGAAGGAGGATATGATGGGGAAGAGTCTTACGGGTAGGGCATTCTTTTGGGAGGCGGGAAGCATTTTGAGAGGAGGATATATTTCTATGGGAGATTTTCTATGGAGATCTCTCGTGTGAGGAGTTTGGCTTTGGGGGTTTTTGGTGAATCAGAAGCAGGGGGCACCAGTTTGCTGGGGGTTTTGAGCACGGGGGCCAGGATATCCTTACGGTATCCTAGAGCTAGGGAGCCGGACAGGCTCTTCCTAGCTGGCAGGGAGGAAAACACAGTTTTTGGGCAGTGTTTGACACAGTTTCAACTTCATCATTGGACCAATGGAGTAGCGGGATTTAGCGTCAGAAGCAGGTATTTTTATTTATGAATTGCTAAGTTATTTTCATGCTGTAGCTAAATTTTAATCTCTGCTGAATATTTTGCTTATATGCTGGTGAATGAATTATTTATGTATGAGAAAGAATTATATGTTTAAATTGTATTAAATTTTATAATTTAATTTAGTACGGTCATTACATTACCACACACGCCCCTCATGTTGTTACACCCCTCATGGTATAACACTTCGTCGACCATTAATTTAATTAACCATTGATGAGAAATACTTCTATTAACATTATTACTATTTTCAACTTTAGATTCCATTTTAGTAAAGCATTTTAATAAGAAGTATGGTATGAAAATAAGGTTTTGACGTATTAAATAATCTAGAAACTTGATATGATGATGGCTAAAATCATGAATCTCGGTGTCTATTTTCCTTGTTTTTTTGAGAAAAATAAAATATATTTTCAGAAGTTTTTCAATTCCTTGTTAACAAAAGTATTTTTCTCATTTAGAATTTCAATTTACAATAAAAACAAAACTTTTTATGAATTTTATTAGCTTTCTATTGATTTTTTTTTACATTTAATATGTCATTTTAGTGATTGTTTGATAGTATGTTCCTTAAAAATGAAGGCACTCACAATGAGTTATGTTTGTTGACATCAATTTACTCATTATTAAACATTTTATTTTGAAAAATGGAATCTATTGCAACAATCTAAACAGACTCTATTAAAGTATGACTATAGTTTTGAAGACAACGAATTAATATTATAATTACTACATCTTTTTAATTTAAACAATATGAAAACGTTGCATATTTTAAACACATTTAGATTGACAACATTTATCTGCCTTAATTTTTATTTAAAAATAAAATCTAAGAGTACCCTTTTAAAGAGGACAGTGAAAGGTTCATAATATAAATTTTCCATAATTTTATACTATGTATTATTGCAGATATTGATTTTTCAGTTTACTGAATCATTATGTCATCTAAAAATAATATGCAAACATTTTTTTATAAAATTAACTAAAATTACTAAAAAATAATTAAATTGAATACAAATTGTATCAAAAGAAAGTAGATTCAAGTTTCAAAATCTTGCTACTAGTTACGAAACCAAACTCGCAACATTTTAAGGAATTTTATCCTCCCTAAGTTCAAGATCAAGTGAACGCATACATTTTTGAAAAGTGCCATAGTTACAGGTTTTTGGTCGAACTATTAGTTCGGCTGAAAGTTAGTATTTTTCAGTCAAAAGTTAGTTTTATCATAAAATTATTTTTAGATTTAAAATTTGTGTTATATTTTTCAATGGTTTCGTTATATTTAACTTTCAGACGAAAAAACTATTCAACCAAAAACTATTTTAGCTAAAAAAATCAATATGTCAACCGAAAACATGCCATTAGCAATATTTGCGACCAGATTCTCATGAAAGTGTTACCCAACTTCATGATTTTACCCTGATAGAAAATTAGAGAAAATGTAATAACCCTCAAGTAAAATAAAGCAACATGCTAAATAATTTCCTTAAGTGGAAAATTAAAATGTAGAGTTAGTGGGTAAATTTAACTGTTAATTATTTAATTATTGTGCAAGACAGTGACTTGCCAAGTGTCCCTAGTTACTGGACATATGTAAAAGAAAATATTTTTTTATTAATTAAATGAAGGGAACAAAAGGAACAACCAAGTTAAGAAGAGATCATTATGAATCCATGAGTGGGGAACAAGTTGAAGTTGACCCTGGGAAGGAAAGAACAAGCGTCAGAAGTCAATTCTAGTGATTGACACACCCTAAAAATCAAGGATTTCTCCAAGCTATGAAAATTCCCAAGGAGGGAAAAGAGATGGGAAAAAATAATACCTAGGAAAAAAAATTAAAATAAAGATATATACACATGTGTGAGGAGGCGCAACGTTGCTTAGCATGTGGAAGAAAGGAAATAGTTGATTAAAAGATTTCTTTCTGTAGAGAACAAAAGATAAGGAATTGTTGTGTGAGCACTATATGTGTTTGGAAACTGTAAAGAACGAAATGATTGTTGAAATAAGAAGATTAGTTCTCCCTTATGGATTCATGATCAGGCTTGGGGGTGATTGGATAAAGTGATTTGGCCAATCCATTCTATGGTTGGGTGGAACTTGGTTGCTCCTTCTGTGTTCTAGGTTCTTATTTAAGTTATTTGTTAAATATATAAAGGTTATGTTATTGTTATTGATGGATTTGAATTGTATATTATTGAGTTGATATAACTACAAGTTCAAATATATTCATTATAGGGTAGCTGAATCTAAGTTGTTGCATACAAATAATAGTTTATGCATAAGAGATATATTTCTGCATATGAATAGATGTAAATTTTTGAGATCAATATAATCTATGATATGCATGAATGTACATCTATGTTATGTAAAACAATTCTTACAGTTCTATCCAAAATAAATTGCAGACACATAGAGAAGGGTATTGTTAGCACTTAGGAAATTATTGGACTGAAGAGCAACGACCTACCAAGGTAACCTACAAACCAACTTTAAGACTGGAAACTAGCCTTTCCAATCTAGAGAGGGCTCTCTCTGAGACCTAGTCTCTGATAGATAATAACTTTGGATTGTCGATTAGATTTATATGTTTGAGAAATCATTTTTTGGTTTCACTGGCAAGGAAATATAACACTTTGGGCTATGGAGTTAAGCCCCTGAAAATGAGAGAAATAAATGATTGGTAAGGGAAGATTTGAGAGGATAAAGGCTAACTAGGAAGTGGTCTTTCAATTTCAATATCATTGCGTATGGTGGAAGAAATTATAAACATAAATAAAATCAGAGAACCAATAAACTGAATTCCAATCTACTTAGAAGAGAAACACAAAGTTTAAATGGATGAGTCTAAAGCACTGCGCAATGAATTTTAAACTCCTTAAATGTATCCAATTTTTAAAAAAAGGAACATGCATGAATTTGTAGGAAAAATGAAGTGCATACGAAGATAGTATCACAATACATCAAACCACCATCATTTGAATCATTTCGTCAAAGCCTTAGGACCTCTCCATTATTATTTCCATCAGATTCAAAGATTAAATTCAAGATTGCTCCATCTACACTACTTTTCCAACCTGGATTACATCGAAAAGATACAATATATAGAAAACTAATATCCTCTTGGGTTGCTACAAATCAGACTACTTTCCCCTAGAATCTCAGATTCGGTTACTTTCCACCCGGACAACATTCTCAATAGAGTTTACCAAAAATAGAAACTCGACTCCACCCAATCATAACATAATCGACACATGTGTCTCAAACATTTAGTCATGAGTAAGATTCAATCATCATGTTGTGATAAATCAATGTTTTCTTTCAAGGGATTCCCATGTAATAGATTGTACTATTGGAAACTTTGTCACCTTTGTATAATGGGCTCTGTTTGTTGATGCATGATCACTGGTTGTAGCATGGACATGGTGATTTGGTGTAGCAGACGTCTGTTTGAGGTTGTTAGTGAAAATTCAGGTGGCAACAACGATTGGGGGACCATGCATCTCTTCCTAAACTAGCATGTGTTCCATTTATACCTGCTCTCCCTAGTAGGTAAGTTTACAACATCTGCGCGACGAATATTGACTGCATAGGTGTCATGTTAGACTTCTTGTTAACATAAGAAAACATGATATGCACGGAGAAATATTCAATCCCACGATCCAAAAAGACAAGATAGCACTTTCTTACTCATGCCTCCAGCCTCAACTACAACCTTAAAACTATGAGTGTTTTTCTAAGAGACCAGTTATGTTTTCTTAGACTCTTCACCTGTCTCCACAAGACTGCACTTCCTTTGAGTTTTTCTTGAGCACTAGTGAGAGTTACGCATGTGTTATCAATGGTTGGTATGCACTCCTTGAAATGGTTTGTGATTCCTTCTTCTGACACCCTTTGTTCCTCTCACAACTGGATAAATATGTATTGTGCCTCTCTTAGTTGTTTTTTGAGCCAATTTACATTCCCTTCTCCACTCTGCGATGCTGGCATTTCAATAGTCCTTTCTACTAGCTGTCTTATTAACTCTTTGGTTTCTTAATAAAGTTCGACAATAGAGTGTTGGGCTCACTTCAGCTATTGCGCAAATTCTTGAGAATTCACTCTTTCATCACCTGACTTCCTCTACCTTTCATCAACTCACTTTATTTCACCTTCAACATGCTCTAGCCGAATGACACGCATGAGTAATTTCTTGGCAGTAGACTTAGTGTGTGGTTTACGAGGAGATTGGATCTCCTCAGTTTTGTTAGTCAACCTCAGACTGCCTCTTTTCCGGGGTGTTCGTTGGTGGGATGATGTGTCCTCTATTTCCTTTCCCTTTATTTTTCCCGTTATCCTTTCTCGCCCCTGTGTTATAATGTGATGCTTCTATTGCAGATAGAGGAATGTCTCCTTTGGGGTCTCTAGGGATGTCAGCTGCAATAAAAAATGAATCCCATTCCATGTTCAAATGTCTCAAATTTTCGACCACTAACAACTTGATTAGTGACAAATGGGATAAATTACTCCTCAATTGATCATCCTTGGGCTGGACACTATCCACCATCATTCCCAAGCTTCGATACAAGAAGAAAGGTATATTCAAGGGTTTCTTCCTTGTGAAGTTCATCAACAACATGATGTGATATGGGTACACCCTATCAAACCTTCCTTCACAGGTGAAATATATTTTGAATACCTTTAGAAGTTTCTGGAAAGGATCTATGAGGTACTAGCTTGGAATGTCGGCTCCAATTTTTTGGTTTAGACCTTCTGGCTTGATGAATTATTTATAGAACAGAATTTCTAAAGGCATGCCTTCAAACCATTTTTATTTGTGCTGAGGGATTTCTAGCATATTTGAAAATGTTTCCTTTGTCACTCGAAAGGTGATTCATGCAATGGTCGCGTTGACCACAATACAATTTAGGGCAAACTGCGCAACCAACTTCGCATTATATTCTTTAATATTCTCACAGAGGCACATACATTTGGCTTGTTCAAAAGACCCCCTGATTGTCGGGTATTCGTTTATTAGCTCCAGATCTTGAGGTTCAGATATCATAGTCCTGTCACTTCTCACCTTATTTCTTATGCTTTGGGACACTGCCATGATGCTATTATATATTTATCTCATGCATGTGGTAATGAGCTGTAACAACCTCTCTATGCAGGAAATAAGAATGACAGACTTCACAGATGCTGCAAGAAAGGAAGTAACAAAATCTTTGTGTGACAAAAAAAAATCAACTACAGGACTTCATCGCCCGACAGTAAGGTACGAAGAAAAATTTTGACATAGTAGGGAAACTTGGCACACTGGAAAACATCAATGGGAAACATTTTGCGGTAGGTAAATGTGACAAAAAATTTAGGCACACTGGAAGAACTAGGCACAATAGAAAAGTATTGGGAGACTTGTCGCAAGACAGGAAATTTCGGTGCAATGAGAAGGTCGACATGGCAGGAATAAATTTCAAAGGAAAAGGCTGATCACGAGAAGAAATAATTCATCTAAAATGCTAGTCTGCAGTGACCTCCAAAGAGTTTAGGCAATGGAAAAAAACAATGGACGAGACATGGCAGAATAAAATTGGCAAACTTACAATAAGACCAATGGGAATCAACTTTTACACAACGAAGGGCTCAAGAGCTTGTAGAGAAAACTACAGACAACGCATAGATTCTATGAGTAAAGGCGAGGCATGTATGTTGACCAGTATTTATACTTTAACGGATAAGAAGTGAAATCATGGAAGAGGACGATAAATCCATGGCGACGAGAAGCTTGAAATAAGGTTGAATGTTTACGCAGCAAACTCATGCGACGGGTACACTTTGAAGTGTGCAAAGTACAAATGATAGGAGCAGAAAAGTACAAATGATAGAAGCGTTGTGATTTTTCACCTTTCTCACTTCATGATTAGGTGATAATGTTAGTCATATCTTTCGACGTGACCTTTATCCCAATAAATTGCCTCGATCTTTGGCACGTAAATTCCCCTTTTTTTATAGGACTCGATATTTAGGGAAAGGGACCTTTACAAATTGCACATGACTAATCATTATGACCTTTCCTGAATCTAAGGGCCATACCCTCTACTTGTTGATTCCGACCCATTCGTTATTCATTCATTGACCTCACACACTTTGATGCACGAACTATGACTCATCTAGGACTAAATCTAACTACAAAATCATGGTTCTAACTATTGGCTCCAATGGGGATGTTATCCTCCCAGTGAGGTGGCAAAGAAAAATAGACCAAGTGCCTGACCATTGGGTTTTATTTGACTCAAATACTCTAATAGGACGAAACATACTCATTCCAGACCTCCTTGACACAACTATAACTATAATCAGCATAAACTTAGGGTGTTCACTTCAGTTTTCAATTTTCTGCTAACTACTGACTTGAAACACTTTCTATGAAAATAAAAATGTTTATTTACAATGACATGAAAATATTGAAAAAAAATTCTAAACAAAATAATGTTTGAGAAACATGTCATTCACAAGCCCCGCACCAGTGAGATGTCCATTAAGCTCTTGCAACAAATAGGCATTGTTCCCATGGTACAAGGAAATCATGAATGGTCTGATCCAAAGATGATAAAACTTCCCATGCGTCCCTCTATCTTCATTTCTCGCGTCCCACTTTAGTACAAAATCATTCACCTTGAAACCCTCTTCTTTGGTGTGTCTGTTGAAAATTATTTTCATTTTTTCTTGGTGTAGTAGTGATTTATTGAAGACTTGTTTTCTCATTTGTTGTTCATGGACCAATCGGTTTAGTCTCCTTAGAGCATCATTTGGTTCAACTTCTTTCTCTCGCAACAGTCTCCTCACTAGCAATCCCATTGAGGTGGGAAAAACTACCTCTGTACCATATACAATCTAGAAAGGTGATGTGGAGATGGAATTTTTAGTGGTGATTATGTCAGCCCATAATGCATAGATAATATTTTTGTGCCAAGCTTTCTTTTTTTCGAGGAGAATCTTCTTAATAATCCTGGTCAAACTTTTGTTACACAAATCTTCCAATCCATTACCTTGTGGGTAATAAGTTGTGGAATAGCTCATGGTTATGTTATAGTCACTGCAGAATTTCTCCATCTTCTTATACTTGAATTTCATTTCATTTTTAGTGATGATCTTGATCGGACAACAAAATCTAGACAAGATATTACTCTCTAAAAATTGAATGATGACAGTATCAGTAGCTTTGCTTATGGGGACCACTTCAATCCATTTTGTGAAGTAGTTTGTGGCTGTCAGTATCCACATATGCGGAGTTGAATATGGCTGATGAATTTCTCCTATAAAATCAAGACCCCATTGCATAAACAATGCTTCAACAGAGATAAGTTTCAACAGAGATAGGTTTCAAAGGTAGGGGCTGCAACTTTATTTTCTCATCAAAGATCTGGCATTCACGGTAGATGGAAACTTCCTTGTATACATCGGAAACAATACTGGGTCAATATAATCCCACCCTCAATATTTTTTGCACAGTGGTCTTCCAATAATGATGCCCTCCACAGTCTCCTCTTTTAAACTCTTTAATAGCCTTTTTCATTACTTCCTCCAGCAAACAATTTAGTAAGATCCCACCTGGATCTTTCCAATATAGAGAATTGTCTAGAATGAAAAACTTAGTTGCTTTCAACTTCAAAAACATGTCTTTGGTTTTTCTCAATCCAGGAGGATCTTGTAAATTTCTTAAAACATAAATAACATTAGCATACTAAGGAGAATCAATGAACTTTTAATATATTTGTGGGACTTCTTCTTCTTGCAAATTTTCCGACAAATCAACAATAAAATTGATTCCCAAAACATCACAATTTGATTTCTCCATTAATTTTGCAAGACCTTGACCCTTAATCAGCTTTGTAGGCTTGATTTCGAGGTCATACTCCAACATTACTTTGATCCATTTTACCCTTCTCCCTTCAGGATCAGGTTGAGTCAAAATATCCTTTACAGAATTGCCAGGCACATAAGAAATGACGTGGGAATGAAATATATAATTTATGAATTATTTAAGGGCCTTCACCAAGGCATATGCTTGTTTTTCCATAATGTCATACCTTAGTGGGGAGTTTCTAAATGTACTGTTGAAATAAGATATGGGATTTTCAAAGTTATGCTCATCCTTTTGCAGCAAAATGCCAACAATGGTGTGTTCTGAGGCAAATGAAAATAAGATAAAAATCCTTTGCAAAATTGGGGTTGGATAACACTAGAGATTTGGTTAGCGCCACTTTAATATCTTCAAGTGAATTCCTGGCTTCACGATTCCATTTTATTTCATTTCCTTTCCTGATCATATTTGTGATATGCTCTGTGATCTCAGCCAAGTTGGGAATGAACCTCCTCAGAAAATTTACCTTTCCTAGGAAAGACTATACCTCTTTCTTTCTCGTGGGAGTGTCTATATTCAAAATTCCTTCCACTATGTCGGGGTCTATTTTTATTCCTTCTTTTGAAATGATGTCTCCAAGAAATTTTGTTTCTTTCATTCCAAAGTTTCATTTTTTTTCGATTAAACGAGATGCCAAACTTTCTACATTTATGGGAAAACTTTCTTAGATGTTTGAGATGCTGATCATTGGAATCTAAAAACACAGTGATGTCATCCAAGTAAATCACAATAAAAATATTCTTCTCATTGGCAAAGGTTATGTCCATGGCCCTTTGGAAAGTAGCTCCAACATTCATAATCCAAAAAGGCATATTTTCATACATGAAAGTGCCCCAAGTTGTTGTAAAAGTTGTCTTCTCCCGGTCATTCAGGTGCACCATAATATGGTTGTATCTAGAAAAACCCTCAAGCATCGACATATTTTGAGATCCAACCACCTTATCCAGGATGTAATCCATCTTAGGAACTGGATAATTGCCTTTGATAAACACCCTATTCAAATTCTAAAAGTCTACACATAATATTATCTCACCACTTTTCTTCCTGACAGGAACAAGGTTAGCTACCCACTTGGAAAATATCAAGGACACAATAATATTGGCATCAAAATTTTCCTTACCTATTTTTCAATAAATGGAAACACCTGAGGGTTGATTTGTCTCAACTTTTCCTTGAAAGGTTTTTGACCATCCTTGATGGGAATTACATGTTGAATTACCTTAGTGTCATAGACCTTCAAATATTCATAACTCCATGCAAAGACATCATGGAAGTCTTTCATAAGGCTGATATACCTCTGTTTGATTTATGGACTGAGCATTTCTAACAGTCTAATAATATTGGGATCTTCTTGATTTCCAATGTTGGAATCTTCTATATCCTCATCGTTTGCAGTGATTTTAGGATTTTTGGCCACATCATTGTCGTGAAAAATATTTTCCAATGGAACCAAGCCTTTGGGAATAATGTTATTTTTCAGCTGCAATATATCTCTTCCATATATCTAATTATGAAAAAAGGTCAGTATTGTTGAGCACAACTGTGTCTTAATTTACTTCACAACAACACTCATCATCAATATTTACATTAGCAAATTCATCGCTCATTTGAAGGAATCTTTCCACCTTTTTGTCATTTTCAAACACTTGCCAATATTTAATGTTATTAGGTAATGTTGGCATATGTTTGAATTCAATTTCATACTTCTTATTTGGAAAAATTGGAATTTTGAAAACCGAAGATGAAGTAGCCAGAGAATCTGCAATTTGATTTTTCCCCCTAAGAATCATTGACAAATTGTATTCTAAACACTCTTCAAGGAGATCAAGAACTAAATTTCTATATTCTCTCAATATAGGATGCTTGGATTGATATATACCCTTTACCTGGTTAATGATGAGCTTGGAATTCCCATGTACAACTATCCTTCTAGCACCCAATTCCTTTAAAGTCTTCAAACCCAAAATCAGTGCCTCATATTCGGCCATATTATTGATACAATCAAAAATCAAGTTTGTAATAAAAAAAAATTATACCCACCTTGGGAGGGTTAATCCACACACCAGCTCCAACCCCTTCCTTGCTAGTCGCTCCGTCAAGACTCATATTCCACATTTCATCTTCTGCGTTGTTTTTCGGATCTGTAATTTCCTTTGTTCGATGCTCGGTTTTTTATATGATAGCCACGACCATTGTTGGCTTCCCCTCTTCAAAACTCAAGTTATTATAAAAAATAGAGGAGCTAACTTCGGTGTCAACAAATTAAATAGGATGATTATTTGGTTGGTTTTTTCTACTCACCATGTACTTGACCAACACTTCTTTGTACAACCTCCATTGTTATACAAAAACAGGGATAGTGGCATATGACATGTACATTTGCAAGGTTCCCTTTAATTTTGCAGGCCAAGATCTAGATAACATCATGTCAAATTTTGGAGGGATGTCAGAAACCACCACATCCATGACTAGATTTTTTGATGGGATTTGAGATAGTGATACGACTAGATCTTTGATCAAACCTAAGCATTTCACCTTTCTTGATTCAAAAGAGAAAATATCCTTACAAGGTCTTGTGATGTCTAGGCCTAACTCATCCATGACCACCTTGGGCATGAGATTATGTGATGCACCTGAATCTAACATGGCATTATGTAAGTTCATGTCATGAATTTTAAGGCTAACATAGAAAGGAGGAGCATAATCAACATCGCCACTCTCTTCCATGTGCGAAACAATATGGAAGGGTGGTTGTCTTGTATGTTGAAGGTGGAAGGGGATTCTTCCATATTTCGCATTTTAATTATATGATTTCTGTATTCTCCATTCTTGATCATCTCAATAAATGAAAAAAATATTTTGATTTTAGCCATTTCTCTTTCAAAATTAAAAGTAGAGGGAGATTTTCCTACCTCTTTGATGATCATTTCCTTTCTTTCCTCAGGCTATTTCTTTGGGGGTTCTTCCCTCAATTTTCCTTTCTCCATTACATACCTTTCTAAATTATCTTTCTTAGGTTGGCTTGAAGAAGGGGAATTTGTCTAAAGTTCCCTTGTAGGATTCTCCTTTGAAAGCTCTGTAGGTGCCCTTTTACTTCTGAGATTATATTGATTCTGAAAATGCATAATAGAATTGTGGTATCCTTTCCTAAACTCTTTTGTTTCTAATCACAACATATCATCATTCTCCTGCATAAACTTGTCATTCACATCCATAAATTGATCATGCTCTTGTTTTGTTAAGAACATGTGTGTTTTTGTATCATCGCATCAATGCATCTGGTCTTATATTATTTGATCAAAATATTCATTTGTATAATTGTTTTGGAAAGGAGGTTTTATCTATTGATCACCTTGATCTCTTTGGTATCTTTGCCTAATATGTGGAATTGGGGCTCTTCTAAAATTTTGATTTCTAGGCTGAAAATCATTTTGATCCCTGGTGGCAGTATTGTTCTCCACATATATCCTTTCCATGATTCTTTCCATATTATTCATCATCAAGTCAAATTTTTCATCTGATGATTGAGACATAAAGGGTTGTGCTTCCTCTTGGACCTTCTTCCCACTTCTATCAAGATTATGTTTGATATTCCCCGATGCCATCATATTTACTTCTATTTCAATTGCGATGCTCATCATATCATATAATGTATTAGATATTCTTTCTCTTAACAGCAAGGCAAAGTCACTGTCAAAATAATCATCATATCGAAGTTGGGAATTTTCGGGAGGAGGTTTGAATTCTGTGGGAATTGAATTATAAAATTTCATGAATCTGGTCGAGAACTCTTGCACTGTTTCATTTGGTGATCGTTTTATATTATTATACTAAGTTAGTAAATGAAGAGGATTATTTTTATCACCCCAGCTGGCAAGAAACAATGTTTCAAAAGCTCCAAAATCATGGATACTCGATGTTGGAAGAGATTTGAACCATTTTTTAACCACCCTTGAGAGACTCTGCGCAAACAATCTTGTTTTTTCATCTTCATAATCTACCTCTTCCAGGTCGACAAATGAAATAAACCAATCTAAGTGTTTTTGAGCTGAAGCATTCCCTTCAGCATCATACGATTTAATTCTCTGATTATAATCTGAGGCAAATAATTTAATTGAGCCGACAAGGTGAGAGGGGAAAACCTGGAAGCCATGACTCTAGGAGGGATTTTAACCGACTGGATAGTTTGAGTGGGAATTATAGCAGTTTGCAGGGGGTTGGTTAGTATCAAAGATTGGAACTTTTTCTCATCAAAAATGATTTCATTCAAATAGGATTTTGATTTGGACCTGAACAAAGTTTGTTCAAATAGTAAATCAAATTCAAGGCTGAAAATTGTTTTTACCCTGTCTTTAGGTAGATATAATTTCCTGTCTAGGTAACACATAGGGTCTGTTATCCTTTCCTTTCTTTTGTGCACAAGTTTTTTAGGATCAGACATGGATTATGTCGGATCTGGATCAAGGTTCTCTCTAGTGTAAACTTTCTTAGGAGACATGTTTTTTGATTTGGAATACTCTACGCTACTGATATTATTCAATGATTTTTCCAGGGTAATAATTTTCAGCCAATATAGGTGTCTAATCCATTGTTACCCTCAGGAATCAAATCTACAACTTTAGTCGTTTTCACAGGGAATGTTTTCAATTTCATCCCTGGAAACAGAGCTAAGATGTTAGCACTTGGTAAATTGTTGGTCTGAAGAGAAATGAGATACCAAGGAAACCTACAAACCAACTTTAAGACTAAAAAATATCCTTTCCAATATGGAGAGGGCTCTCTCTAAGACCTAGTCTCTGATAGATAATAAATTTGGATTATCGGGTAGATTGATATGTTTGAGAAAGCATTTTTTGGTTTCACTGGAAAGGAAATATAGTAATTTGGGCTATGGAATCAACCCCCTAACAATGAGAGAAATCAATGACTGGTAAGGGAATCTTTGAGAGGATAGAGGCTAACTAGGAAGTGGTATTTATGTTTCAATATCGTTCTGTATGGAAGAGGAAAGTAGAAACATAAAGCAAATAAGAGCACCAATAAGATGAATTCCAATCTACTTAGAAGAGAAACACAGAGTTTAAATGGTTGATTCTAAAGCATCATGTGATGAAATTAAACTCCTTAAATATATCCAATTTAAACAAAGGGAACATACATGAATTTGCATGAAACATGAAGTACATACGAAGGTAGGATCATAATACATCAAATCACCACCATTAGAATCTTTTCGTCAAAGCTTCGAGATCTCTGCATTATTATTTCCATCAGATTCAAAGATTAAATTCAAGAGTCCTCTGTCTACACTACTTTTCCAACCTGGCTTACATCGAAAAGATACAATATATAGAAAATTAATGCCCTCTTGGGATGCTACACCTCAAACTACTTCCCCTAGAATCTCAGATTCAGTTACTTTCCCCTCGAACAACCTTTTCAATAGAGTTTACCAAAAATAGAAACCCGACTGCACCCAATCATAACATAACTGACACATTTGTCTCAATCATTCGGTAATGAGTAAGATTCTGTTGATTAAGGTTGGTTGTCATTGATGTCAACCCTTGAAGAAAGCCCCATAGCACAAAGTTTTGGGTAATGGACCCAAGAATTTTTGATGTAAATATGACTCATTATTGTTTTTTCATGGTTGATAAGAAGTAAATATGGATGAACTCCAATGTGGTCCCCTTATGGTGAAATCCCTCATGAGAAGATGATTTGCAGAGTAAGAAAACCCATGATTAATTTTGGAATAATGAGATGAAGGATAGTGAATTTGCCAGGGAAAGTAATCTAGATGGATAGTTTTTTTCATGCCATCTCCGGTGGTATGGATAACGTCACATAACTCCTCATGGTTAGAAAGTTATGACCATGTGAAGTTGGAAAACCCAGGTTTGGGTAATGGACCCAAGTTTGTTTGATGGATAAAGGTATGATTTTTTATATATTTGAAGGTAATACTATTATATATGGATAGTACATGTCATTTCATTTCTGGTGGTATGTGGAATTTCACATAACTCCTCACGGTTTGAGAGTTATGGCATTATGAAGTTGGAGGACCCTCATATGTCATCTAGAAGCCCCAAAAGGTCAAAGTAGTCAAAGTGGTTTAAGAGATTTTAAAAGGTAAATAATAAAGTGAAGTGATGAGTGTATTATAATTCAAAGTGAATACAAAATAAATTATTTCAATAATAAATTTAATGGAGAAATTAGAA
>JASDQU010204100.1:0-14384 GCA_032191745.1 Picea mariana
AAGTAATCACTTACCCTCTTAAGGTCCGATAGACCAATTAGGTCTTAGTGGACGTTAATCATCATCATCATCATCATCATCATCATTATATTTTATTGATGGTCTTAATTATTAACATAATTAATTAATTATAGACATGAATAATTTTACAACTTTATCTACAGTATGATGGATTATGGTTTATTAATGATCTTAATTATGAAAGCATTGATGTGAATGCGATTTTGTATAAAATTAGTGTTGGGCAATGACATAATCACACAATGAACACAGTATTTACTTGTATTCTTATTAATCAAGGAAGAATTATAACAACCAAACATTGACTTACAACCTTCCTTACACTCATCCCACACTCCACTTTACCTTTACGAGCATGCATAGATATATAATATCTATCAAACAATTACACGCATTGATACACACATTGATCACAAACTAATCAAATAGTTACCCAAACTGATCAAAAAAATTTATGCATGTCTATATTCTATTTTTAATTGATTTGGTTCAGCTAACTATCGAGTAGTAAGAGCCAACAAATCTGCCCATATCCCAACAATCATGGGAAATTAGTTGCCACATTTCAACAATCTCCACCTTGACAACAATTTACCTGATATATCATGCCCAAATTTATTCATCATCTTTCCTGAAATCCAAACACCACCACAAGTTATCTAACAATATTAGTTTTGTGATCATTACTACACAGTTTTCTCGAGTATGGACCACTCCACCTCCATCAGCAACTTGTCTTAAAAAATTATTCTTTGTCTCATTTTGATAAGTTGTATTGTTAGTCAAATGTACAACACTTTGACTACCATGGAACACCTTATCTTGTCCTTGTCCAAACTTACTCAATAGGTCCTTGCATTTATGATAACCTTGGTTGCATCTCCTCTTGTCCAAGTCTCCTGCAAGTTTTGAATCAACATAACCACACACTAAATCATTTCAACCACTATAGGTAATACTCGTTATGCCTCTAATATACCGAAGCACCCATTCCCAATGGTTTTTACCTAGATTTGCCATGTGTCCACTGACAACATCCGCTCTTGCATGTGAAATATTAATCTTGACCATTTCACTGCATACATACTTCCTATTGTACTAGCATATGGTATATGATACAAAACCTTTTCTTCCTCATAACCAATACATAAACTTGAAAAAAGATTACAATGGAAAGTTAAAAGGGTATTTATTGGTTTCGCAATGTTCATATTGAAACTCATCAATATATTCTCCATAGACTTTTGTTGTGATAACGACAACTTACCATTATTCTTGTATTTGTATACTTCTATGCCCAATATTTGTTTTGTTTCTCCTCAATCCTTCATCTGAAATGTCCTATCCAACTGAGCCATTAACCTGTTGATCTCAATCATGTTTTGGCTTGCAACAAGCATATAATCAAAATATAGTTCATCAAGATATCAAATGTACCATAAACAAAATGGTTATTTCTTGATAAATTTTTACCCACAATGAAAGAATAAACATATTGTACCATTTCCTAGCTACCATTAGGCCATACAATGTTTCCCTGAGTTTTCAAACAAATCCCTCTTTGCGATCTTCAATTACTTCTAATTTTTCTATGTACATATCTCTACTAATGATGATTTTTGAGGAAATATGATCCCACAATATATATCCCTTAACCTCATCATCATAACCTCATATACCTCATGTTGCATGATGTAACGAAAATTCCATTTTAATACCTCTTTTTCATGGGTATCGCTCCTTTCACAACCTCCAAAATGGTTTACCCACGATAGGTTAGAAACTATATCCCTTATACAACAAATTTGTCCTCTTCCAACATGCGACACACAGATCGAACTCTTCCATCACACAAAACTCCCAATGGCTCTCTTAAACTCACACAGATCTGCTTGGCTTGGCTAACCCACTCGTATACCACTTGTTGGGAAGCATAATAATAAATAAAACAAGATTTTAATGGAAAAAATAAAGCAAGAAACAATCACACAATGAACACATTATTTACAAGGTAAAACCCTTCAAAAGGGAAACATCCATAGGGAAATGATAATCAATATTCTTATTGATCAAGGGAGAATTACAACAACCAAACACCATATTACAACTTTCCTTAAACTCATCTCACACTCTACTTTTCCTCTACAATCATGCATAGATATACAACGTCTATCAAATAGTTACACACACTGATCAAACAATTACACAAACTGATCAAACAGATACACATGTCCATATTCTATTTTTAGATTATTTGGTTTAGCTAACTGCATAGTAGTAAGAGCCAAGAAATCCACCCATATCCCAACAATCTTGGGAAATTGGTTGGCACATTTCAACAATTAGTCTCTCTTGTTGAATATGTATCAAATATATTTCATAAAATATGTTTGTACTTAGTCCACTACTTATTAGATGCTATTGTAAAAAATCAAATGTGTTTGTGCATAGGAAAAAACATTTTATTATTTTAATGTATGATAATAAATATATATCAAAACACTTTTTATGCAAATGGCTCCAACATAATAATTAATTTTTCATTAAGAAAAAAAACTCATTGACATATTATAGATAACCATAATAAAAGGATACATCCAAAATATAAATGTTGAGATAAAAACATGTAAATATAAATCTTCATTGCCATGACTTTGATTATTTCCCCCACTTATAACATCACTTATAACATTGTTGTTTTCAAAAAGATGTTTTGATATAAGCTCACATTTTTTAACTATAAATCATCATTCCCTATCCAACACATATAGTGATTCCTTGTCGAGCACATGTGTAACTTGCACTTAAAAATGATATATAAGAAAGTTGAGAAGTCCACTTATTTGAAAATGATGTCCATATGCCCACATAAATAGGAACAAATCTACCTATTAAAATGAAAACAAATAACCATATTATATATCTAATAAATCGAGCATTAATAAACACATAATGGATGTTATAATTCAAACATATGTTATATGTCAATAATGTACACAAACAAAGAGATTATTCATAGTTACGTAGTTATTGCACCTGATCCCTATTTTTAGTGCATCCTCTTCACCACATGGATAACAATTGAACGTATTATATTTCTCTCTAATCACTATATGGCTAACAATCAAACAAATAAACAAACAAACAAAGAGATTATTACATAGTTATTGCGACGATACCTATGTTTAGTGCATCATGTTCACCACAATTGAACACATCATATTTCTATCTAATCATCACATGGCTAACAATGGAACGTACCACATACCATATTTCTTTATGATCTGATCAACTATCTAATTGTTGGGACAAATGGTTGGCATATTTTCTTTTAAAGAATCAAAGTAAGGCATACTTCTACCATTCAACATTGTCCTAGTTTATCTTATTCTCTTCAGACAATGTGACCCATGGTTGCATTTCCTCTATGTTGTAGAGAACAAATTTATTAATGGCACCAGTTTTTGAATTTTCTAATGTATGCATGAAATGGAAATGCATTACATGAGATCAAATATATATTATTAAGTTGTACACATTTACTATGTCTAAATTTGACAAAGTATAAATGTCTTACTCTTTAGCATGCATCTTTTCTTGTTCATTTGAATAGTTCCCCTTCCCTTTTATCCCCATCCTATCCCAAACCATTGCACTTGGTGTGTGTTTGATTCACTTCATGTATTCACTAGCATAATTATAGAATGACTTGTATACTATGTACCTCTCTTCCATAGACCCCCTGGGTTTTTCCTTTTGTCAAACAAACCATTTCAACTTTTACATGTACCTCTCTAAGAACATATAATGACATCACCTAAGTTAATTCAACCTCATCAATGAGTTTAATTAAAATATGAACTTGTAAGTCCATGAAACACATGGGTATTTCCTTCCCAAACAAAGAAACTGTCTCATCCATCTAAAAATGTAAGTTTTCACAGTTAGACATAATGTTGACAATGTTTCTCGATAATCACTATGTACCTAGTTTTGAAACGTTCAATTTTTTTAGTGGACACTTCACCCATAATTAGGGACAACAAAAAGACAATAAAAATAATGAATATGATCGTTGTAATTACAAAGAGAAATAATTAAAAAGATACAAATTAACAGTTGAAGAGAAACAAAGATGAATCAATAATTATAATATTTAATAATGAGACATTGAGGAGAAATAAAATGGGTCAATAATTATAATATTTAATAATAATGATCATAATGTATTATAATAATATATTATAATACATTAGTATTATAATATGATTTAAAAATAGATATAAATATTTTAGAGAAGATTACAAAACGATAAAGAGCGATATTGTTATAATATAATATATTAGGGAAAAGGAAGAAAAATATACAAATGGGTTTAAATTAGAATACATATTATAATTACAATATATTATTATAATAGTATAATATAACATGATAATAAAAAAGATACGATTTAATAAATAAAAATATAAAGAAGGCATAGAATACCAAAATGAAAAAGAAGGATAATATTATAATATAATATATTAGAGAAAAAAAGGAAGAAAAAGATATAAAGGGATTAGAATAAAGTTAGGGAACAAGAGGAGGAAAGATAAGGTTATCGTGGAAGTTAAAAGATAATGAGGAACCAAAGCAATGTGGAAAGGAAAAGGGGGGGAGAGAAAAAGGGCAGGGGTAGAGACTTAACGAAGGAGGAATAATGATCAAGTGGTGATTGGTGGGTTTTCAAGATTGGCTAAGTTTCTACTCATCTTTGCGATTTAAATTATTAGGGTGTTTTTTTATTTCAAGAGCTTCTCGAATGATCCAAGTGGAGTAATGAGGGGCTAAGGCTAGGATTTTGGTTTGGTTAAAAAAAATGAGATGTTTGGAATTGAAGGAGCGTTAGGTGATAGCTAATTTGGAGATTCGATTGTGAGTAGTATCAATTATATGTTCTTTGAGACGAGTTTGGAAGGATATACCAATTTGACCTATATAAGATTTGTCACAGGAGCAGGGTATTTCGTAAACCCTTGATCCAAGCATCGAATCAAATTTATCTTTGGTTCCTTGCTATCTTTTGACTTCTTCCATTTTCCGTGACAACTTTCCATTTTCTCCTCTTGTGCCCTAACTTTATTCTAATACCTTTATATATTTTTCTTCTTTTTTCTCTAATGTACTTTATTTTATTATAATACTATCATTTTTTTTCATTTTGGTAATCTACCCTACCTTCTTTATATTTTTATTTATTAAATCATATATTTCTCATTTTCATATTATATTATAATAAGATATTATAATTATAATATGGACTCTAATTTAAACCCAGTTTATATATTTTTCTTATTTTTCTCTAATATATTATATTATAGTAATATCCTTCTTTGTCATTTTGTGATATGCTATAACATCTTTATATTTATTTTTAAATCATTTCTTTCTCATTATAATATTATATTATATTGTTATAATACTAATGTATTATAATAAATTATGATAATTATTATTTAGCAATCTATGACATCAACATTAAATCCCTTTTTCATTTGGATTAGTATTTATTAAATGTTATAATTATTGATCTATCTTTATTTCTCATCAACAACTAATTTATATCTTTTTAATTATTTCCCTTTGTAATGTCAAAGGGCTCGTTGATTACTTCCATTGATTCCTTACTTATTTCTTATTCAACGATTATTTACATTTCCTCCTATTTAAATACATACATTGGCATTCTTTTCCCTACATTTCATGTATTTATTTGTTGTCCCTGATGATGGGTGGAGTGTCCACTCGAAACGTTGGACATTTCAAAACTAGATACAAAGTGTATATCTAGAAACATTCTCAACAAATCTTAGTCATCTCTCGATACACACAAATACAGATAATCCATATATTGTTAAGTTCTTTATACATTAAAATAATATCACCACACAAAATACACAAAACAATATGGAAAATCCACACTTTATTATATGAAAACCCTTAAGGTAGGGAAACACCATATAATAGATCATATTAAGGAAGGGATCCACTACTGTCCAGTTTCTTTTTTGAGGGGGAAACCTCCTAATGAGATATTGCTCCAAATATAATACTTCTTGACTTGCCCATAACATTGTTTGAACCCATTTATATAGTGTCTACCAAAAACCTAAGATCATTCTAGAGGAGGAACATATTGGGTTATTATCTTATTTGTTGTGAAGTTCAGGTCGAGGTGAATCGACACCGATGGTCAAAGTCGAGGTGGATCAATAGTAGGTCAAAATTGAGGTAGATCGACAACAAGTCGAAGGTCAAGGAAGTTGGATGAGTAAATTCAAAGTTGAATATATCGACAACAAGTCAACCAACAAGAGGTCAAAGTTAGGGTGTGAGACGATCGACTAGAGACAGAATGAAGGCCGATTGGTAAACCCGAATTGGAGTTGACTGTAATAGAATCCCTGGATTTGCGATATTTGTATCCAATACTATGCATGGATCTGTAACCATTTTTGGGCTCCAATCTTTAGGGGTTTTCCTGTTGTAAAGACTATAAAGAGGCATATTTTAAGGTCATAAAGGATGTTGTTGTTAGGTGACCATAGGATTCACTTTTGCAAGTTGATGCATGTGTAATTGTAGGTTGATGGTCATGTATATGTAAGACGAAATGGGTACAAGGTTTTTCTTTCCTATGCAAGAGGGTATGATGTCGATTTTGTCTTAGGTGTGGACCAAGGTTAGACATGTAACCTTCTATTTTGAATGAATAAGAGAAAAAGAGAGAAAAACACTCAAAGGAATGTTGGTTTTCTCAGTTAAGGGTTTCCAAGGTAAAATATCAGTGTACTATGTGATTGCTTGTGTCATTTTCTTTCTTGATTAAATTCTTATTATCTTCTACTAGGATTGGTGTGAAAGTATCATGCATTTCATGACATGTGGTATCATAGCTTAGGTCTGCCTTGAAAAGTGAGATATAATAAGGGTGTAATTCTTTGGTGAGTATATCATATCTTGATTTTCCAATCTTAAATCTGAGAACTAAACTCTAGGTACAATAAGAGTCATAAGTCCTAAATTGTTTTAAATATCACGGTAAAGAATGGAGAGCAGTTCCAAAATAGAGATCGAAAGATTCAATGGCCATAATTTTGAGCTTTGGAAGATTAAAATGGAAGATATTCTTGTGGATAAAAAACAATGGAAAACAGTATGTCTAGGTACCCAATCGCCAAGCATGTCGACGGAAGCATGGGAGAAACTCGAAAAAAAAAACAAGAAGTACAATATGGCTTTGTCTTGCAGATTTGGTTCTGCTGAATGTCTCAGGTGAATATTTGACCAAGAAACTGTGGGACAAGATGGGAAGCTTATACTAGTCGAAATATATGGTAAATAAGTTGTTTCTCAGAAAGAAACTATGTCTTATGAGCATGAGTGATGGTAGTTCGGTGACTTATCATTTTAATGTGTTTAACACCATGTTAAGACATGTATCGTATATGGATATAAATATCACTGATGAGGAGAAATTTATCAGTCTATTATGTTCTTTCCTAGATTCCTAGTATATCTTAGTCATGGCTATTGGGAGTAATACAACCACATTAGCACTAGAGGATGTGGTTGCTTCTTTATTTTCAACAGAAATGAGAAGAAAGAACATAGAAGGATCGACTAAAGATTCTCTAGTAGTTAGAGGTCGATCGATAGACATAGATAAAGGAAGATTCTCTAATAGAAAGTTCAAGTCGAAGGGTAGATCTAAATCCCCGACTTAGTCGATGTGAAGATGCTGGAAATGCGGTAAATCTGTGAATTATAAAAATGACTGTAAGTCGAAGGAAACAAAATTTAGTGTTGGATCTAACAAGAAGCGGTCGACTAATAGAAAGATGACCTCGAAGAAGGAAGGTGATGTGTACCTGGCATTGACCAGTACATAGTTGGATCAAGATGTTTGATTGATCGACTTAGGAACATCCTATCATATGACACCACATAAAGAATGGTTTAGTGAATATGAACAATATGATGGGGGTGATGTGTTCTTAGTGGATGAATGGACGAATCGATAACCAAAATTGTCGGATGGGGAAGAGTCTAATTGGAACTGCAGGAAGGGAGGAAAAGAACCCTTCCAGGTGTGCTACACATTATGGGTTTGGTAAGAAACCTAGTATTTGTCAGCAATATGAGTGATGCAGGTGTGCATACTCTATTTCATAAGGATTCATGTAAGATGGTTAGAGGTGCAATGGTATTAATGAAAGGAGTTCAAATTGGTACCCCGCACAAGTTGTTAGGGAATGTCGACTCAACTTGATGAAATAATATCATTTCTCCTAAAATTGACTCGACTGCAACTCGACCCAACTCTATTTTGACACAACGCAAATCGAATCGACTCGACCCAAGTTGGTTCAAACTGACTCAACAAGACATGATGAACTCGACCCAACCAAGTTATGTCACAAGAGAATGGGACACATTGGAGAAAAATAAATTCGAGCTATGAAAAGAAAAGGTATGGTTGAAGGTTTTCCTGAATGTGGTTTAGAATTTGACTTTTGTGAACATTGCATATATGAGAAAAAATGTTGGCTGAGGTTCCCATCTAGAGAGATAAGGGAAAATGGGATTCTAGAACTGTTACATAGTTATGTGCTTGGTCCAGTTACAATGCCTTCACTTTGTGGATCCCTGTATTATGTCTCCTTCATAGATGACTTTTCTAGGAAGACATGAATATATTTCTTGAGGAAGAAATCAAAGGTTTTTAAGAGATATAAGGAGTTTAAAGCTCTTTTGGAAAACTAGACAGAGAACAGGATTAAAGTGATGAGAACTAACAATGGTGGTGAATTATGTGGAAAATAATTTGATTAATTCTATAAGAAATGTGGCACATCATGCCAAAATACCACACCATATACCCGAAAACAAAATGGAGTTGTCGAGAGAATGAACAAAATGTTGATGGACAAGGCAAGGAGCATGCTTAGTGGTGTTGGGCTTGCATAAGAATTATGGGTGAAGGTAGTCCACACTACAAGATATCTGGTGAATATGTATCCTCTGTCGATGCTAGTCGACATGACTCCAAATGAGGTATGGTTCGGTAAGAAGCCATCGGTGAAACATCTCAAAGTATTTGGTTGTGATGCATTTGTGCATGTTCCCAAGGAAAATACGAGAAAGATAGACAAGAAGGTAGTCAAATGTATTTTCATGGGATACAAAGAAGGGATGCAAGGATATAAGCTTTCAGATCCTGCATTAAGGGGAACAGTGTATAGTTGAGATGTGGTATTCAAAGAAGTCAAAGGTAAATCTGATTCTGAGGAAGTTGTTCAGACTGAGAATAATCCTGATACAATGTTGTCTAAACCAAGGAACAAAGAAGGTGATTCAGATGAGTCGACTGAATCTAAGGAAGAGGTGGAACAACTGAATCTGATGGTAAGGAGGTCAGAAAGAATAAGAAAACTAGTTGAAAGGTACAATCCACCAGACTTTCATTCCACATTCATGTTAACTACCATCGACGATGAGCCCAAGTCGGTTGGTGAGGTAGTCGACTCGACAGAGAGTAAAATATGGAAGCACGCCATGGTCGAAGAGATGGAATCCTTGTACAAGAATGATACATACGATTTAGTCAAGTTACCCAGTGGAAGAAAGCCTATCGATAGTAAGTGGGTGTTCATTAAGAAGATGAATTTCGTAGTATAAGTCGAGAATTTCAAAGCTCAACTGGTAGAGAAAGGATATTCCCAAGATGAGGGAGTCGACTTGAGTGATATTTTTTCCCCTATTGAAAAGATAACATATGTTAGAGTACTAATGTCTCTAGCTACAACATTCAATATGGAGATAGAACAAATGGATGTGAAGATAATGTTCCTACATGGGGACCTAGAAGAACAAATCTACATGAAACATCTTGAAGGATTTGTAGTAAATGGCAAGCAAGAATTGGTGTGCAAATTAAATATATCCTTTTATGGTCTAAAGTAATCACAAAGGATGTGGTACCATAAGTTTGAAACATACATCCTTACTTTGGGATTTGTGAGAAGAAAAGATAATCACTACATATATTCCAAGGAATAAGGTGGGTGTTTCATATATGTAGCTTTATATGTCGATGACATGTTGTAGATTGAAAACATCATGGATGCAATAAAGGATGTGAAGAAGTAGCTATACTCCAAGTTTGACCTGAAGGATCTCGGTGTAGCTAACTTTATTCTAGGAATAGATATTAAGAGAGATTGATCGATTAGAAATATCTAGTTGAATCAGACAAAGTATATTGAAACAATTCTAAAATGATTCAACATGCAGGATTGTGAATCGGTGAAGCTTCCAATTCCAGTGGGAGAAAGGATTACTGTTGAATAGTTTCCAAAGACACGGGAAGAGATAGGACATGACACATGTTCCCTATGCAATTATTTTTTGTATTCTATTGTATGCAATTTTCTGCACTCAACCAGACATTTCCCATGTAGTGGGAGTGTTGAGAAGGTACATGTCGACACTTGGAAAGGAGCACTAGAAAATTTTCAATAGAGTATTCAGGAATTTTTGTGGCACAAAGTTCTATGCTATATGCTACCAAGGAAACCCTAGAGGTGATAGTGGTAAATTAGGTGTACATGGATTTTTTTACGCCAACTGGGCTAGAGATCTGAATCGACAGATTTTGACCAATTTATATGTCTTCAAGATGTTCAATGAAGAAATAAGTAGGATGAGTAAGAGACAAGCAATTGTATCCTTGTCGACAACAAAAGATGAATACATGGTGGCCACTCATGGAAGAAAAGAAGCAATTTGGCTTAAAATTTTGTGTCCAGGAATCAAGTTGGAGAAGNTGCGACATTCAAAGAGAAATATTTCTAGAAATGGACCCTTCTTATCGTTCAATGAGTAAGAACATTGATGTACAATACCATTTTGTAAGAGATATGGTGGAAAGTGACAAGGTGCTAATGGAGAAATTAGACATGTTGGAAAACATAGAAGACTCATTAACCAAGTATTTGAGTGCTTTGAAGTTCTCTTGGTGCAGAGAGGCAATGGGCATTGCTTCCTTAGGTTTGTGAGAGAAAGTTCAAGAATCTCTTGTTTCAACAAAGAAGACAACAAGTGGGAGAATGTTGGGTTGTTATATTATTTGCAGTGAAACAAAAGTCGAGGTGAATCGAAAATTATGGTCGAAGTCGAGGTGGATTGACAACAAGTCGAAGTCAAGGGAGATTGAAAACAAGTCGAAGGTCGAAGATATTGATGACAAGTCAAAAAACAAGACGTCGAAGTGCGGGCGTCACATGAATGAATAGACAACTAATGGAGGCCAACTCATAATCGACTGGTAAACGTGACTTGGAGTCAATTGTAATAGAATCCCATGACTTGTGGGATTTGTATCCAATAATATGCATGGATCTGTAATCATTTTTGGGTGCCAATATTCAGGGGTTTTCCTATTGTACAGAAAATAAAGAGGTTTTTTGTAAGGATGTAAAGGTTGTTGTTGTAAGGTGACGATAGGATGCACTTTTGCAGGTTAATGCACGTGTAAGTGTAGGTTTTTGGTCATGTATATGTAAGTTGAAATGGATATAGGGTTGTTCTTGCATGTTGATGCAAACCCCCCTTATCTCCTAAGGGCTGCGCAACCTCCCAGTCTAGGATCGATCAATAAACTGACTTTGATTAACTCTTCGAGTCTCTGCTAGACCCCAAACCCACTTACACAGGTACTTTATCCAAATACATGGGCCGTATGAGACCCGTGGGTCCTCTCTTAAGTGGTGTTCAACTTCTACGCAATCAGGCACTAGCTCTTCTCTGGCTACCCCTTCCTTCTCGCGACCACGACAATAACTACTCGCGTAACTTGAAGGGTGTTTCACAATTTTTTGTATCATGTCTTCGCATGTGAGTCACCCCGACTCTCTCAACCTCTGAAATCTTGACAGGAGCCTATTGCATGCTAGCCCCTAAATTCTCCTTTGCCAATGTGACCCTTCACTATGACCATGGGCCAATCTTCCGAGCGTGCCGTGTTTTCATGTATTGGGAACTCCCAATGTGATTCACCTTAGTTCTCCCTAGGTCCAAACTCTCGATACTTCAAATCTGACGACGTAGATACTCCCTCAATTCAATGGCTCATATCAAATAGTGAACTCAGATTTCACGAGTTCCCATAACTCTTACTTTAGATTTCTTGAGTTGCGAACTCCTGACAAGACTACATATACGGTTCAGCTCCCTCCTCTAATCAATGACTGTGATCAATTCATGATTTCATGATTCATGAGTTCTTATAACTCTACCTTTGACTTCTCTAATCCATGAGTCAGCGAAACGTTGATCTCTCGCCATGTGTCCCTCTTGACGGATGGTTTTGATAATTTTCAAATTTCGTAACCCTACTCGTCCTATGTACTTTCAACGCTTATCGTTAATGCACTTTACCTTTATTGGGCGGCTACAATTCTTTGGTGCTCAGACCGAACAATCGAGATCCTTCCCCCTCTGCACTTACTCCTCGTGTCTGGATGTTGATCGGATGGTCCAGGTATTTCCCCCTCAGCTTACACTTTCTTTAGACATAGAATATTTTTGAAGGATTCAAAGGATTCGAACTCTGTCCTTCCTACGAGTCCATTTCTCGGATCTTGTTAACCCTTATGAAAAATGTTATTCCTCCTGAGCTTGGTCTCATGAAGACTTCGACTTCCCACACACTCCTTGCGTTTCATGGATTTCGATAACTCATATCCGAAGGATTTCTCGGAGAGAAATTCCTCTTGCCCTCCTAGCATTCTCCTTTTCTGGTTCTTCAACTTATTACAAAGTCCCTTCGACACTTAGTAAAATCTCAAATATGTGCACTCCTTGCACCAGATCTTTATGCAAGGTTCAAATTCTTGTGGACAACTATGCATGCCTTGCACCAGTCTCTTTGCAGTCCTTGCAAAGGGAAAGTTTCATGCTACCTCTTCTGAGCTTCAGAATCGAAACAGATCTCAGTAATGCACTCCTTGTGTTCTTTGTGCACACCTTACACCACTTGATAGAAGAGAAACAATTGAAACTTATCCTAACATTTACAGTTCCATCTAAAATTCATTCATTCATTCATGAAAACAAAATGACAAAGAATTGAAAACAATATCCACACCAAGAATTGGATCAATTTTTCTCTATTATATTCATAAGTTAAAATGGATACAACTGTAAATGAAAAACAAAAACTGAAACTCAACAATCTAATTTTCATCTACTCCCAGCCAACTTCCAACTAGCCTCATTTGGGAGTACAAAACCTCTATTTATCTCAATGGGCTCTTAGGGTTACTCCTGACTACTTGCATACATCAAAACGTATCCTGACTACTATCCTAGTGCAGTCGCCTTCCAGAGCCGGAGTGGAAAATCCCACTTCACTCGTGATCTCTTAAGCGTGCCTCAAAAGATTTTTTTGGCGCTGAGTTAAGGCGTACTTCAAAATATCTGTCGTGACTACCAGCATTGATATCTCGTACAGATTCCTAGATGTTGATAGGTCCTACTCCATGTGCTTTCCAACGATGCCCCTGCATCGTACTCCCCTTGACAAAAATTCATGGACTCCTATCCATGATCTCTTGCACCGACTTTCCATGCTTCTGGATGTCAGCTTCATTTTCCCAATTGGCATATTCATAGGGTGCCCCTTCCACTTGACCAGATATTCAAAATAGTTCTTCCTTCTAATCTTCTTTCCAATCTTGTGATCAACAATCTTCTCCATCTGTGGTTTTTCTGCTATGGGCATTTGTTTCTCCCACTGAATCTTCTCTTGATCTTCTGATCCCTCTATGTCATCTTTCCTGTCAGGATATAGGTATGAAACATTGAATATGGGTGATATGACCACATCATATTACAACTCAATCTCATAGGAATTTTAATAAAACATCCTCAAGATCTTACGTGGTACTATCTTCTTCATATTTAACTTTTTATATGTTCCCGTAGGGAACCTTTCTTTCCTAAGATGTGCCAGAACCTGATATCCTAATTCAAATTGAAGTTCTCTGCGATGTTGATAAGATCTACATTTGTAGTCATGTTTAGAATTCTGCAACTGTCCTTTGATCTGGCTATGGAGCCTCTGCATTTCTATAGCAAAATACTCTGCTCCAACACTCCTGATCTCACTCTGTTCCAAGTCTCTCAACTTGGATACTCCCCTGGTTTGCATTCCATACAATATGTGGAATGGGATCTTTCCATCGCTCCTATTTGGTGATTCATTGTATGCAAATTCTACTTGTGGCAGAATCTGATCCCACTGATTATGGTGCTCA
>JASDQU010204102.1:0-11275 GCA_032191745.1 Picea mariana
CATCTCATCTTGACGCAACAAAAGTTGAATATAAGCAATTAAATGATGATTTGAAGCATTTATTGAGCAAATTGTTGATTGGATACATTGTTAGCTTAATCATCTTGATAGATATTGATGAATTGATTCTCTTTCATGGCTAATTGACAAAACATTGACTTCATTTGTATCTATTGCTTTACATTGCTTATTAAATGGCAGATAGTTATTGAAATACTAACCCTTTGAGTTATAGCCTGCATATATATATTGTATCGTTGTTGTCTTGTTCCGGATAGGTGTTTTCAATTGGGCATACACTTCATTATTGGCTGTTTAGCCGGACTATCTGACCTAGGTGGTAACCTGTGAGGAGGAAACTTTAACCTTGCCTTATACCTTAGCCTCTTCAAAGCCCCAGGTTGTCGGGGACGTCTCCCCTGGGCTAACCTCCCTAAACAGAAAGAACCTCCCCATTGAGGTGACATTGGGTGGGGAAGGTTCCTGTTATGCCAATTTGATCTCTATCCTTTAGCCTTTGACCTAAACTACAAATTGTGCGATAACAGACATCAAAATACAAACATAGATATTCATCTTGTATTGAGTTGCTTGGAATCAAGGAGATTAGTTAGAAATATACCTCTTGGTAGCTAGAAGCACATTGTTGTCATTTGCTTCCATTATGTTGAAAATGTCGTATTGTAGAGTTAAAGGTTGTTTTGACAATTCAATGGCTTGACATTTAAATCTCTATAATATTTTGAGAAATTTATTTTTAAACTTTTAATTCTTCCCATTATTATGAATATAAGTAGGTTTCCATATTGTTTTTTCCATTTCTTTGATTGATGACCACCTTGGAGTCACCCATGATTTTAAGTTGAGTTATACCTATAAGGAAATAAATAAAAAATATGATTCAAGAAGTTAGTTTTCTTTCTTTCCCTTTGAAATTCCTAACTCTTATTTTATTATTTTTTTCAAAAGCCCCATTTTAGACCTCAAATTTCCCCTAATTAGTAAGTTTATATGTAGTTTATAAACCGTTCCTCTACTATAATGAGCAATTAACTATATGGATTTCTGAAATGTTCCTCCACCAAAAATAATAACATCATCAACAAAAAGGAGATGAGTAAGACTTTCGGAACTGGAGATTTCTAGACCTTTTAAGATCCCCCTCCTCTAAGCATTTTTGACTAGCATGTTGAGCGCCTCAACAACAATGAGGAAAATGAAGGGTGATAAAGGACACCCCTAGCGCAAACCTCCAAAGGTTTTGAAATCCGTTGAAGGAGAATCGTTGATAAGTACAACAAAGGAGGAAGACTTTAAGCACCCTGTAATCCAGTTGACCATTTTTAAATTCATACCCATTTGAATCAGTGTTAACCTCACAAAATTCCAGCTTACCCTATCATAAACCTTGGAAAGGTCGAGCTTCAAAACAATAGAAGAGAGGTTTTGGGCTTTGATAGAATGCATAGCTTCTTGTGTAATCACAACCACATAATGGATTTGTCTTTTAAAAAGAAATCCATATTGCTCCTGCAAGATTATTTCACTAAGAGTAGGCTTAAGGTGATTTCTGATTATCTTTGTTATTAATTTGTAGATCCTCATGTCGAGATGAATTTGAGCCACTTCGGGATCCACATGGCATTTCCACAACCTTTTCGCGAACTTCATCTGTCGCCACTAACTTCCACTTCCATTTTCTTTGAAATGGAGGAAAATCTAACACAACTCGCCTACAATGAGCTTGTAGGTGACTAGCCTCATGACATCCAAAGCATCGAAAAGGGACTCGCCGATAGTCTATTTTTTGTATCCACAAGAAACCTCTCCACTCCAATTCTATCTCATCCGCAAGTCCTTCTTTCAGCTCCACCTCAATTTGTACCCATGCCCATCTTCTATCCATTTTCGTTTCCCAACTCGGTTGGCAACTCATAAATTTCCCAATTTTATTTCCAATTGAAACCAACATCGATTCCCGCCAAAAGACCAGCGGGAGATTCAAAAGAATTGCCCAAACTTTCACCGGGTAGAGAGAATCTCGCGTAGGATCGAAGGAGATAGCCCATTCTTTTCGAACGAGTCCAAAGGGACCCCATCCCCACACCCTGCTAAAAATATTAGTCAAGTCCTCCCTAGACTTGAATTTAAAACAGATCCACCTTCGTGCCACAATGTGGAATTCCGAAGAGTACCCCAACAACGACATCCAATTTTTGGCTAACCAAACTTTTTGAGTTGACGAAAAAACTATTTTTTTGCAAAATATTCCCATGGTCGTTTGACCCAAAAGATCTAAACTAGATTCCACTTCCACAGCTACCCCCACCACCACTTGTCTCCTTTCTTTTTTAACCTTCCAACATTTATTGATATCGAGCTTCCTCTACTCCCAATTCCATAACAGATTAACAAAAGCTCAAAAGAAATAATCACTAGAATTCGGCTTCAAAGACGAAAGAAGAAAGAAAGAAAGTATTTTTAACGTCCACGAGGCTAAAAATAGCCTATGGGACAGATTGTTTTTCCATCTGGCTTTTGTATTCGGCCCTTTTCCTATGAAGTTTTACAATAATCGTTCCGAGCTTCTCAACAAACTTTTTGCTGAATAGATTATCCCAATAATTAGCTGCCAGAATACCTGCATAATTTTCCCTACTGTCTTTGAGGGCCTCACATTCTAAAATGAAATGTTTTTTTGTTTCCACTTTTCTGGACGAGCACACCATACATACTCTTTCTTCCCACCTTTCTTTTGGCCTTTTCCAGTGCCCTGTTTCACGATGAGCTCACATTATTCATTGGAGAAGAGTGACACCGCTTCGGGGTACCTCTCGATGCCTTGTTTTGCTTAGAAATGCGTGGGTCAGAGACCGAGGAAGGTCTTTTAATGGACCCGCCTCCACTTTTGTTGAACTCATCCATATCCAATTCACCTAACCCTATATTAGGCCACCCTGGCATGATTGACGATCCCAATCTTGTCAAGTCAGGTGACCTTTTGAGCCTATGTTGTCCAATAAACTCCTCATTAGAAAAAACAAGATTTCCTCGATCCCCAACGCATGTGATATGTCCTCTTTGCATCCAAATGGATTGAATGTCGCTTGTACCACTCTCTACTATGGACCACCTGTGATCCAGAATCTAGAAACCGTTGATGACTAACTCTTGGTTCCACTGGTCGATCCCTTCTCCGCTTTGTCTATGTTCACAGTCAGCTAGCGCTCTACATGCGCCTTAGAGATCACCTCTCATCTCCCCTCCAACTTCATAGGAGTAGATCCATCGACTGCAAACCCTTCGGCTCCTCTGCGCTAGGTCTCTCAGGGCCAAACCCTTCGGCTCTCTTCACGCTAGGTCTCTTAGTTGCCTTATATTTTTTTCTTTTGCCAACCGAAGAAGAAGGTATAAAGCCATTAATTCGCTGAAGTTATTTGTGGCTTCTCCCAAACTCGTTGGGAAAGAGAGATGTGTCATCTATAAGATGCAATATACTTTATTTATTTATTTACTTTAATAAATTGAAATGTTACCATGTTTACATGGCAATGAAAATTCTGAATTTTGGATTAATTTATTCAAACTCACCAATCTAATAAGTTTGTCCTTCAAAACAAAGCATATCTATATAAAGGTATCTAGGCAATGGAAATTCTGAATTTTTGATTAATTTATTCAAACTCACCAATCTAACAAGTTTGTCCTTCAAAACAAAGCATATCTATGTAAAGGTATCTAGTGATTCTAAGTTTCAGTATGTATTTAATGAAGATAGATATTATTTAACATGACTCTAAAATTTAATAAAATTTTAGAATGAACCATATACTCACAAATGATACATTTTATATGTAAGATCCTTGTTCTCCCCAGTATGTAATTAATCATGTTAATGATTGCCAAATCATGGCATATGAACATTATAATTGTATTATTGTTTGATTGAACATGCCAACCAACTGATTATGGGGTGAAGTCTTAAAAGTAATGACCATGATACCACTAGAGGAATGAGAGGAGGATCTATTAAGCTAAAGGACCCCAAACCACCTTGCTGAAGTATTATCTTGAAATATTCAGATTATTTCCCTCAGCCCTAATTTCAAGGCAAATCAGTTAATGAAGGAGGATTGGTGGTTGAGAAACCAACCACCCTCAATGAATAAAGGTATGAGAAATCTGGTTAGGACAACGGAAGCTACCAGCGAAAGGTACAACAAAGTACCAATTCTACAGCCCCTGATTGACCCATAACTTGCCTTCTGACAGAAGAAATAGGACATGTGGAGAACCTTCTTGACGGATGCGTGTAAGAAAAACACACGAGTGCATACAACAAGGGGGGAGGGGAGAGACATACCAGATCATAATTTTGGGGGGGTCTGCGAAAAAATGAAAGGCAGAAAGGAGTCCAGGTATGGGTAGAGAGACGTGAGTCTCAGAGAAAGAGTGTGGTTGCAGGATTGGTCTGAGAGTCCAGGTACCCAACCTGAGCAGAGAGGTTGGGAGCTTGATGCTGGGAGGGCATCTGATAAACCTTGATGAGGCATGGGCTAGGTGGGTGTGAGGAAATCCTTACCAAGAGTGGTGTGAAGGAGAGTAACCTTCACATACCAAACTCCCTGAGAACCTGAGAGAGATTCTCTTGAGGTATCATGGCTTGGCACGGGGGTGGCCTGCTACCGAAGTGATTGAGCACACATAGCCTATGGTTGGGTGGAAAAGTGAACACCCACAGTCACTTGGTTGGTTAACTTCTTCATTGAGCATATAATTATCCCATAAACTATGTGTATTAGAAATAAATTGTATGGTTGGATGTTTGTAATTGTGCTATGAATGGTTATGCATGTTGAAGGATGGAATTCATGTATTGTTGTAAATCTATATGCTTGAAACAATAATGAAGCTGCACATGTAATTGCACACTAAGTATGAGCACTTTGTATTGCTCTATATTAAAGAATATAAACATAGACCTATGATTCCAGAGTGCATAGTTAGATGTATATGGCAGTAGAAAGGTTTCTTGAGTAAGGGGACCGGATCTGTAAGAGACATGTGAGAGGTCCGAGAGGAAGGGAGTGTTGTATTCTTCTTCCTCGAAGGGACAATACCTTAACCATAATAGTGGCGAAGAGGGAACGCCTTAGTGGTTTTCGAAGCAAGGCCATAGCTCCTAAAGGCCTAGTAAGACCTTCGAAATTACTTAGATTATTTCCTTGAATGGCTAGGTCCAAATTCATATTGTTAACATGCAAAAATCTTGTGTTTTGAGACAAGATAAAGCACAACCCTTGATTCGACACAATGAATAGATCCCGGTCCTTTGTCGAAGTAGGCTATGATACCTGGAGAGGATGTACTCTAAGTCAACAAGGACCATTGATTCATCAGAGGGTGGCTACGGTGGATTTTGGATCGTCAGATTTGTTGTGGTGGTTATCGTCGAAGTTTGATGACTTTAGAAGATCCAGAGCCATCACAATAGTTGAATTCGGCGTGGAGATTATATCCTAGCCATTGGTCAAAGGGCACAATTTTCGGGGTTCCTCACGTTCGAGGACTAAATGAATTGCCACCGACGAAAAGACCCAAGGCCATCGACTACTGTTGATCCATCAGAGAGTGGCTTTGGAGAGATCTGGACCGTTGGATCCATTGCGGTGAGTACCATCGGAGAACGATGGTTGGAGTAGCCTTGGATGCCGAGGTGGAGGCACTCTGATGGGGAAGACTCTGAGAAACAATCTGGACTGCAGATCGATGATTAGTCGAGAAATAACCTTAGTCGTAGATCATTGTGGGTATTGCCTAAGCGAGGCTAAGGGGGAGAGTGACGTCATGTTGAAAAGGAGTGCCAGCATGTCCAAAGGATGACACATGTTATCCTCTAGTCATAGAAAGAACCGAGTGTGAGCCCCTGTCAGTTTTAAGACTGGGGGAAGTTGCCTTAATCCTAGCTCTCAGAGCTATAGGTTGAGAGATCTCGACCGTTCATTAGAGGGGCGCTGGTCAGAGTGAGTTGCGGTCCTGGAGGGGTGAACTCTGATGAAGGAGGATCTGAAGGAGATCTAGAACGTAGATCAACGAGAGGGAAAGAATTAATCCTAGTTGTTGATTGACGCAGAGTTTGACCAGTATAATAGGCTTTGAAAGCCTTAACTGTTGAGTAGTTGTGAACTCTAAGTGATTCTTGACCATGGGATGATATGAACGAGGATCGTGGGATCCCTAGTAATGATATCGTCGAAGTGCTATTGGAGTGGGCTTGTCGGAGTGGTCCGAGTCACTGGAGCGAGTGAACTCTGATGGGAGGGACTTTGAGAACGAATGAGGTTCGTCGATCAAGAAGATGACGAGATTTAATCTCAGTCGTAGATATATGTGGGTCCCACTTGATTTCCTAGCGCGAGACGGGGAAGGCGAAAGTTAACAGTCACATAAGTGGAGACTCCAAAATAATCAAAGTCGTTGATTGATTGACTTCGAGAATTGTCAGACCTGTTTGAGAGTGTATAGTCAGAGTGGAATATGACTCTAATGGAGAAAAGCTCCGACGACAAAGGAATGGTTTGAATGAACCTGAGTTATTGATTTGGAGGGACAAATAGGCCGAAATTTATGACAAGTGACACGATCGGAGTGGGGAAACCTCGAGTACAGAGGCGACATGGCATGCTGCGGGTTATGCCACGTTTCAATATAAATCATAACTTTGAGGCAGAGTTCCATGGTGATTACGAGTGCCATTTTTCATGCTAGTTGGCAGGTCGTGGAAGTGCCACGTGTCCAAGGCGCCAACTAGGACACCGTATAGAGCGTTGGAGTTACAAGGTGGTAAAGTTTGTTTTACCTAGGGACTGATATCTCGGTACCCGAGAGGGTCGATAAGTCGAGAGCCCGATAAGCTAGGTGGTTGGTTCCACGTTAACATACAAACCAACAATGACGTCACGCTATAAGGTGACATGTTATGACAAGTGAATGCCACGTTGAATGGACATAGGTGACGTGTAGCCAGCTGGGTGCCACATGGCGATGAGGTGGCTTTTGACTAGTGAAGGCCTAAGAAACTTTAGAAGGCCATAACTTTTGATTCAAAGCTCGATTTTGAACATGGTGACATTCGTTGGAAAGCTCTTGACGAGCAAAAGACGATGGTGCCTTCCAGAAGAGGCCTTGAGATAGTTATGAAAAAATGAAAAATTTAATACCCCATCCCTTAAAAAGGTACTTAGAGAATTCGATGTCTTACATTATAAAAACTATAGAAGAAGAAGAAGAAAGTATTTTAACGTCCACGAGGCTAACAAAGTGTTTTCCCTTCAACTTTGGATGTTTTAGAATTCATCACCTCTCTAATTTCCACAACATAGTCTTCCTTGATTTGCCTGACATCCTTCATGCCTTGCCATTCAACCTTTGCTACCAAAAGAGATTCTTGCAACAATGTCACTTGGTCTTTTAAAACTTTATTGTTTTCTGCTAAGCCCCGATTTTCCACTGTCAATAGCTGGATTTTAAGGTCTCTCTCATGCTCTTGACTTCCAAAACCTCCAATCTCCTCTTAGCATTTAGTAACTTTTGCACATACAGCTCAGGTGACCAGGTGAGAGGTGTGGATGTGGGACTGTACAAGGCATAATCACTGTTGTCTTTTGTCCTGTTGTTGCTACACCCTTTCAAAAGAGGCTTGTTTGAAAGTTTATTACAGAGGGCGAATTTTTTCCTTGTCTGCTCCCATTTTAGACGAACATCTCTACATTTTAAAATACCCCGAAACTATTTGGCATTGACCCAAACCCACTTCCCTGCTTTGCTTAAAGAGACAATTTTCACTTGACCTAAATGGTTTGTTTCACCAGAGACTGGTACCTCTTGCCCATTTTTTATGTGTGTTGAATGTGTTGTCATTGCCATAGGGTACAAGAAAAAAACCCAGGATAAGGAATAGGACAATACATGTTTGTCTATTGGGGACACAGGACTGCAAACTGTCGGGGGTCCACCTAAACCTCTCGCAGCTAAATGTCAAATCTCTCACTGTTCCCGTCTCGTCGCTGTCCAGACTATGCTTTCCAGATCCGTCGCTGTCCAGACTCCGTTTTCTAGATCTGTCGCTGGTTTCCAAACTCTACTTTCTAGATTCCTGTTGTCGGTCTCTGGGTTTTCCAACATATATTTTGCTTTTCGAGGTGCACGAGCCCACACCAAGATCCGTCTTTGTATTGCTGTACACTTTTACGAAATTGCACCGCGGAGCTCTTCTAGCTGGATTAACGACAAAAACTTCCAGACGGATTAACAACAAAAAGTGATAACTCAAATGAAGCCGTGGCCACAAAAGTTCAATCAACGCTCAAGAGTGTTTGTTGTAACGCTCAAGAGACATAGAGTTGGGAGAGTTTCTTGTCATGGTGAGAGGCAAAGTTTCAAGCATCCATGCGTATCAAAAAACATCCACAAGTATCGGCTCTGTCGTTCGCTCCAGCTTGATCCAAACATTCAAGCATAAAACACGACACGAAAGTTCTCATGTTTACACAACTTCGAAGTGATACCATCCCATAAACACCATATATAATAATACAAATATTATATATATATATGAAATTAGAATATACAATTTACCAACACACTATTTTCATATATTCTAAAATAAATATAGATTTTTTTCCATACACTCCTCCTTTAGCATGACTACCGATGGTTTCCTATACTCCCACCTATAACCCATGGAACTTCAACCTCCTATCTTTTTCCAACATGTATCCCATCCCATATACAAGCTCTTATCCACACAACGGGCCTATGTAGTCGATTCGAATCATGGAGGCATATATCCAATTTTTTTGTTTTTTTCAAGATTTAGGCCTTTGGATACATAAGGTAGTTTCTTCATCCATTAATATTCGAGCTGGCAGTTAAAAAGCGGCTATTACAGAACCCAGAGGGATGACCTGGCAGGAGAATGGACACGTATTTATAACAAGATAACGGAAATTCCTGCCTGAGTAGTATTGAACACTGAGATTCGTTCATTATCCTGAAGCATCACCATATTATTTCGTGGTTCCAGTAATGTTTATAACAGCAATGTGTACGCCAGGAATTGTTTCTCTCAGCAAACAAGCTTGGATTGGATGCCAAGTACCTCAAATTAGGTAACCTTTTTAATTCAACGATAGTACAATACTTACACAGTCAGTATATTTGCTGCATAAAGTAATCTGGTACACTAACAAAAAAATAATTTATTTAGCATAACAGCATGTGGGTATCTGCAATACTCTTTGATTCTGCCATGATTTGGCAAACCATAGTAGCCCTGTTTCGAAAAAAAAATCAGAATACTTAGTGTTGCCTTGTTTGCGGATACCTATAAACCCCATCTTCTTTCCATCTTTGGTTGTGCAGAAAATGTTCCATTATACTTTGCGGAAACCTTTGTTTTGCCACCTTGATTGGCCCATATGAAATATATCAGCAGCTTGATGATCTTAGTATATGCAGCATTGGAAGGGATCCAATACGAAGAATAATATACATTACAACTGAGTGGCCTTTGGTGCAAGTATGATGTCATGCAGCTCTTAACAGTGTTTCATAATGCAGAATTCCATCTTTTTTGACTTTCTGTCTACAATGTATTGCCACATTTTTTGAGAAGTTACATAGGATCCCCCAAGAATTCGAAGCTCTCACCAGGTTGAATCCAAGTCAGCTCATATAGGAGAAGCTAGTCATGCATGGGGGTATTTTTCCATCTCAAACATTTTATTTTTGAAAATGATTTTTCTATTAGTTGGAAAAGTCACCTACTTATAATACTCAAATCTTCCATGTTGACCCCGGCTACAGGAATATGCATACACACCGTGGTTGTAATGAGGGGAAACCCTACTTAGTATTCTGAACCACTATTCAGCAGGGTTGACATAAACAAGCAAAACTGTCCCAGCTGAAGAACACGGTACGAAAATATCACAAAATTGGGGCTAAGCCCTAAAGCCCGGGAGTTTGATATCATAAAACAAATCTAAGCCCAAAGGAGGTTTACCCTTTATCAGAATGCCGTCGAGGGAGCAAACAGCCTGGAATGGCTTGAAGGCTAGTCTGGAGCTGTACGATCCTAACAAATTCTGCCGCCGTAGTCTCTAGCTTTGGTTCACTTGGTCTAACTTCCAGAAAGGGAACAAAAGGGTTATGAAACGGCTTGATAGAACCATGCTTATTGAGAAAACATTAATGTTCTTTGATTGTGATTGGAAAAGGCCCAATTAGGTTTTAGGAGAGCTTACCGTCTATGACCATCAATCTATTGTGTTTTCTATTTCTTTGGGACCAATGAAAATAAAAATCAAAATGCCAAGTCCTCGCTCAATGTGTCTCACTTGAAGCAACCAACCACTTTTGAAGCCATTAAGCAGATATGAAACCTTATGCCACATCCCAAGGGGTGGCTAATTTGGTGGGGTGATGGTATCAGTTGGGTCACTACTGTTTTGTGAGCTATGGGAGGCAGCTCATCATTGTCACGAGTAAAAGAAGAGCTGGAACAATGGGCTCTGTTGCCCCCTCAGGGGTAACTACTTCTAGATCCACCCTCTTAGGGGTGTGGTGTTCTAGCTAGGCATGAGTGTTAAATTATGAGCTTGATTTCTTATGTAGATTAATTCTTTTATTTTCTTCAATACTTTGATTCCAGCTTAATACACTTCAACAATACCAAATCATAACCGAATAGCAATAACTATGTAGATAAGTAAGCATGCACATCAACAACACATATACCATGGGAAAACCCTGTACAGGGAGAAAAACCACAGCAAACGATATTCCTTTATTGCATTAATAATGTAACATCACTTACAAATATCCACCATGAATGTTCTGCTCTTAAAGAGCTTGCCAAGATGACTCTGACCTGATAAAGACCTAAGAGACCTTGCTGAAATACACCTCTAGTATGCTGCTTCTATTGTTGATATACAACACTGATATGCTGCTGATATACGCCTCTGATATGCAGCCTCTATTGCTGATATACAACACTGATATGCTTCTTTGGTATGCTGCCTCTTTATCACTGATATGCTTCTCTATTGCTTCACCCTTAACCTGCATATCAAACTGTGTTGAAGAGAAGGGTCGACCTCTGCTTATATAGGATGAAGAGGAGAAGAGGAGAGGCTCGAAATAGTAACTTGTTGCATGCTTTAATCATAACTCAGCTTCATACTTTAGTTCTAAGTTCGAACTAAAGTAT
>JASDQU010204103.1:0-10008 GCA_032191745.1 Picea mariana
CAAGAATGTCTTACTTGTTTTTCCCATCGAGCACCACCCCAGGTCGACGACATATGCTTGGTGCCTCTGTCACGGTTGTTGAGTTTCCATTTGCTGGCTACAAGAACCTTTTCAGACTGATTCAAAGAAAAGATAATTTTCTGATATATCATTGAAGTTGTGCTTATAAATGCCTTCTCAACATTTTGAGCAGTTTTTGCTGAAGCTTCCATAAATATCAGACCATGTTCCTTTGCAAACTGCTCACCCTCCTCTATGAGCAAGATCACAATTGTTCCCTATAAGAATTATTGTCATATTTGCATTTGCATGTTGGCGAGCATCCTCTAGCCAGTTTGCGAGATGATTGAAGGTTTCTCTCCTGGTGATGTCATAAACCAGTAACGCTCCAGCTGCTCCTCTGTAATAAGATCTTGTGATAGATCGAAATGAATCCTATCCAGCCGTGTCCCAGATTTGAAGTTTTATTGGTTTGTTATCAATGGTAATCATGCGAGCACCAAACTCTACACCAATTGTCAAGTCGTGGACAGGCTGGAATCTCTTATCAGTGAACTGGAGGAGAAGACATGATTTATATAGACTTGCCAGCGTCCATGGCTCTGTAGGATGAAGATCTACCGACTTTATACGTTCAGACCTTCGGGCAAGTTTCCTCTTGATTTCATGTCGGAGAGGCAAGGTTTCAAACTGTGAAATGCAGACCGCCGATCCTTTTGTGAGGCTAAAACCCGGCCAAATCACAGAGAAAACTTGTGGAATCTGATAGATCTGAACCGAACAGAAACAATGTAGAGAACCTCAGGGCTCTGATTCTAATCAACCTTGTATGCTTGTAGATGAAGATTGTTAGTAATAACTACTAACTCTCTGTAAACACAAAACAACTGAGCACAAATTCTCTGCCTTGCTAAATTTCTCTTTCCACGCTGATAGAAACAAGTGGAACGCACAGGCAGCGTGCAAACATCTCAAGTTCTTATTAACAACGAATTCCCTATCTCTTGTAACGCATTATCTTTTGGCTCTGCAAAATTCCAAACCCTTCATGGATTCATTCGACTTGATTAATCATCAAGAACTGGAATTAAACCTGTGCCTGCAGCATCTCTGCATCTCTCCATGTCGGGACGGTGGCGATCTTTGATGTCTGGTTCTGTAGATAAAAAACTGTGAACCCTATTCCTCGAAAGGACACTTGGCATGAGAGCATAACGTGACTAGAAGATGCCAGCTGGTTGATGTTGTGGCGAAGTGAGATCCGAGAATGGTGATGAGCACCCCGTTGTTGTACTAGATTAACATAACCCTCCCCGTGTCCTTCCATGCAGAATAAAAAGAATAGCCTTTACATGAAAACCACAACTCATTCCTTTTGGAGGAACATTTTGACGCATAAGGATTTTAAGTTTGCATCATGGAAACACTTTCGGCAGCTAAAGTCATTCTGGAAAACCATATTAGCTGCTGAAACTGGCCTGTTTCGGCAGTTAAGTAAACTTCCACAGACTTAGTTGATTGCCGAAAGCTGAAATTTTGAATTTTGAAGGCCATGACTCACAGAAATAAAAATTTTAACCCATCCTATCACCCAAAATGACGGTGTCATTTTGGGAGATAACACTAGTAACATGTACTTGTCTCGAACTAAAACAACCAGTCACTTTGCTAAATGTATATGGACCCTGTATTGTGAGGAAAGCTTTTTGGGAAAAGGTGGTTGCCAAGGGACTTTTGGAGCACATAATTCTTATTCTAGTGGGTGACTTAAACCTTACTTGTGAAGTTGGGGAGATGTGGGGAGAAGCAACACATATGGACCCTCTGTCAACTTTATTTAAAGAGATTTTCAATAAAGCAAGACTGGTAGACGTTGCACCAGATGTCTTGGTGCCAACTAGGAGGAATGGCCGAAGGGGTATAGCAATTATTTCCAAAAGATTGGATCGAGTCTTAGTTGTTGAAGATATTATTGCGAGTGTCGACAGGTATAAATCATGGGTGGATTATCCATATTTTTCGGATCATGCACCAGTCCTTATAAGGTTAGATTAGCCTACCTTCTCGACGACTCACCCCTTCAAGTTCAAGGCGAGATGGTTAAATGAAAATGAGGTGCTTACTTTAGTGTCAAAAGTCTGGAAGGACCCTTTACATTTGGTTGAAAGGGATGTTCAGCAAAGATTAGCAAATACGCTAAAGTCCTTGAAGACTCTTATAAAAGCTTGGGGAAAAGAGTATAAACAAAACAAGAGGAAAGTCTTGTCCGTCTGGAGGGACTTCTGAATGATTTACTCATGGAGGAGGCTTCAAAGCCTATTAATAGTGACAGGGAGACCAAAATTAAACTTCTGGAGGCATAGCAGGACAATTTATTAAGAGAATAAGAAGAAAAATGGAGACTTAGAAGTAGAGCGGTGTGGTTAAAGAGTGGGGATAAGAATACATTTTTTTTTCATAATTTTGCTAGCTTTAGGAGGAATAAGAACCATATATGGGAGATCAGGGATGATGGTGGAGAGACTCATACCGGTTTGGAAGCTATTAAAAAAGAAGTTGTCAAGTTTTATAAAACCTTTTATGAGAAATCAGATCAGGTGAATATAAATGATCAAGTTGAAATCACTAGTCTTTTTTATCATTTTGTAAAAATTGAGGATATAGAGCTACTAGAGCGTTTGTGCACAAAGACGAAACTGTGGGAGGTTCTAAAGTCTTTCGCCAAAGATAAGAGTTTGGGTCTCGACGAGTGGACTATGGATTTCTTTATCCATTATTTTGATTTAGTGGGAGATGACTTACTAGCACTGGTGGAGGACTCCAGGGTGCGGGGATCAATGAATAAATATTTAAATGTGACCTTCCTGAAACTTATTCCAAAAGTAAATAATCCTATCTCCTTCATGGATTACAGACCGATTTCCCTGTGTAATTTATGTTACAAGTTGATTTCAAAGATTATTGCTAATAGGATAAAGCCTATTCTTTCTTGGTCATTGTCATAGGAACAACTGGGATTTCTTAAAGGTATACATATCTTGGATGCAATTGGCACGGCTCAAGAATGCCTGGATAGTATAAAGGTCAAAAAATGAAAAGCAATGTTTTTAAAGTTAGATTTGAAGAAAGCCTATGATTGTATAAATTGGGATTTCTTGTGCTTGATTCTTATCCAATCGGGTTTCAACATTCTCTTTACCAACTGGATTTTAAGCTATGTGACTAGTGCAAATTTTGCAATTCTGATAAATGGGGAGACCTCTCAAATGTTTAAGAGTGGAAGAGGACTTCGACAGGGCTGCCCGTTATCACCTTTTTTATTCATACTTGTTATGGAAGGTCTTAGCTTACTACTAAAAAAGGGAAAGGTAGAAGGGAAGCTTACTGGAGTGAAGGTTTCAAGGTTAGTGAAGATATTACATTTTTTCTTTGTGGTTGATGTGTTAATTTTGACGAATGCATTGGTTGAGGAGTAGTTAGAGATAAACTTAATCTTATCATCCTTCTGTAGGGCCTCTGGTTTGTGTATAAATTAGTCTAAACCTATCTTTTACTATTTTGGAGTCTTTGGAGAGACTTTAGAGAATTTAAAGGTTTTGTTTCCCCATAGTTTCGAGGAACTTGCCAAAGGCTTCTGGTACCTTGGATATTTTCTAAAGGTTGATGCTTATAAATCGATGGATTGGCGATGAATCCTCTCTAAAATAGAAGAAATAATTGGATTGTGGTGTAATAGATGGTTGTCTCTGGGGGGACAGTTTACACTGGTAAAATCAGTGCTCGAAGGTCAACCTATGTACTGGATGGCATTGGCGTCTATACCTACTTCCATCCTACAAAACAATTGGAGTTTGATGTTTAACTTTCTATGGTCAGGTGATGTGGGAAAGAAGAACTTCCACCTATGTAGCTGGGAACTCATAACAAAGCCTAAGAATTTGGGAGGATGGGGTATTCGAAACATATTTCTATTCAATAGTGATTTGGCCACAAACTCATTGTGCCGTGTTTTAATGAAGGATGGGGTGTGGCGCAAGGTCATAAAGGATAAGTATATTCCTCATTGCTCCATAGTTACTTTGCTAAGGTCGACAACAACATCTATTTTGTCTGCCTTGCAGACTTGGTAGAATTTGTTGAAATCATTGCACCTGATTACTCATTGGCTCTATTGGAGACCAGGTTTGGGTCACTTGGTGCAAATTGGTCTTGATAGTATTTTAGGTTTGGGGGAGGCCTCTTTCTTTTCAATCCATCTACTATCTGAATTAAGAAGGAATCATGTGGTATATATTTATCAGGCTTTCGGAGCAGGTAGGCCAAGATTACTCTCCGATTATTGAAAAATAAGTGAAGAGCTTGGTCTTGTCGGGATCCTAGCAGAGGAATGGGATGCATTACATAAGAACCTGAGTAGCGCGGGGATACAACTACAAAATACTGATGATGTGCTCATTTGGTCGGGAGGAGATATATCAGGAAGCATTTCTGTAAAAATATATATATATCGCCCTTGCAAAAAAATATTAGCCAACAAGTGTCGGGGGATGGAGAAGATACAAGTGGAAACATGATTTGGCGCAAAAGATAAAACTTTTTATTTGGTTATCTGTGGAGAATAGAATTCTTACATGGGACACTTTGGAAAGGAAGGGATGGAAGTGACTAAATATTTGTTTTTTGTGTTTCAAAGAGGCCAAATCTGTGTGTCACCTTTTTATTTCTTGCAGTTTCTGTTGGGAGGTGTGGTACATGTTTTTTAAAGACTTTGTTATTATGATTGCTTGGGAAGGAAGTTCTTTAAGTGATTTCTTTGAGAATTGGCATAAAAAGGAGGCATCTTACCTAACGCTTCCTTCCATCATCTGTTGGTTTATATGGTTGGAGAGGAAAAAATATATATTTGAAGGAAGCAAACCATCGATCTTCTCGGTTGTTTCAAAATTTAAATCCCTTCTCCCCTCGATGACTCTGGTTAAGAAAGTAAAAGCTCGCATTACTCAGTCCCCTTGCCTTATTACTCCTATAGTGTGTTGGTTCGATGGGGTTGCACACTTAAGCGATCTTAGGTGTGGAGTGGGAGGCGTCATAAAGGTCAATGAAAATTCGGTCTATAAGTGGACCTTCAACTATGGACAGGGGACAAACATGAGGGTTGAACTGCTGGGAGCATGGGAGACTCTTTTCTTAGCACAACGCTTGAATCTTGATGTGTTCCAGTTAATTGGTGACTCAAAGATCATCATTGAGTGGCTAAAGGATAGAGGAAAACTACAAATTGCTTCCTTGATGGGTTGGATGGACAGAATAAAATTGCTAAAAAACACATTCAGAGATATACACTTCACCCATGTCTACAGGGAGATAAATATGGATGCAGATTTCCTCTCGAAAAAGGCACTTTCAAAGACTGAAGGCAAGTTAGAATTCAGCCGGTGGGTTGATGGAAATGAGGGGCCTACCCTTTCCATCAATCTTTATTAACTAAGCATGTGTTTTCTGGTTATTTTTCACTTTCCTGGTGATCCTGGAGGTCAGGTCCAAGTAAAAATTGGTATCATTGATGTTGGAGGGAATCTTATCACTTTTTTTGTAGTTCTTTGTGTTTGGATCTTATCCTAAGGAAATACTCCTTTGTCTCTGGTTTTTTGGGGATCAAAAGAGATGTGTCATTTTTTTTAAAGGCTTAGTGTTTATGGTTTCTCTTAGAAATATCCTTTTTGTAAAGGCTTTGGTATATGAATAGAATCGGGAGGCAGGTGTGTCAAGTAAGACCATGGTCGAAGATGATGTAAAGTGCACTTATTTATATTTACTAATATAAAGAACAATTTTTCTGTTGAAAAACAAAAAGTTGAAGTAGAATTGGATAGATTTAAGTGACAATAACTATTAACAATGTCACAAGTGTAAATTGAAGTCTTCAAAACCCTTTTAAAATAAATTGATAAATAAAAATTATGGCATATTAGTCCTATTCATTACAATCCAAAGTATGAATGAATTAAAATACACTTACTCTTCTAAACTTTTAAGTAAGAAATTTCCATAGTTAATTAATATCACTTAATTAATTTTTACCTAAACAATATATTTATGATTCGATAAATAATATTGCTATACTAAAATTTGAAATCCATCTAGTCTACATGTAAACTTAAATATAATAAGATAATTTTCCAAATTTTGTTATAAAAAAAACTATAAAATAAATGGAACACAACTAAATGTAAAGGTAAATGGGATAAAACTAAAAATATAATAGAGATAGAGGTAAATTATATTAATAAAATATATTTTTTCTCAATTAAAAAATAAAGCTAAATCTAAATATTTAAATTATTAAAAAGAAAAAATTAAAACTATACAAATTTCAATATGATTGAAAAAATAAGATTGGATGTTAAATCTATGAAATATTTAAAAAATACTCAAAAATCTCATGACTATTTTAAAGAGGAATGGACTTTTCAGTGTAATATCAAAAAATATAAATTGGATGCCATAAATTGACGGTAAACTTTTTTTTTAAATGAGATTAAATGTATAAAATTGTATTAAAATCCTATAACACAATATTAAAATAAAAAATTAAATATAAATCCAATAAAAATAAAATATTAACAATATAGATGAAGTTGGTTAAAAGTTTTAATATTATTAAAATAAAATGCTATTAAATACACCTTGTTTTTATTAAATAAATTATTTTGTTTTTTTAATCAATTAAAATATAAAGATAAAAGTAAATAGTTAAATTATTAAAAAAGAGAATAAAAATTATATTATTTTTAATATTATTAAAAAATAAAGAATTAAGTATAAAGTTATGAAATATTTAAAAAAATATAAATCTTAGAAATATTTAAAAAAGAAATGGAGCTTTTATTCTTTTGCCTTTTGTATTAATTAAAATATAAAATTAAAAGCAAATAAATAAGTTATTAAATTTATTAAATAGAAAATGAAAATCATATTATTCTTAATATTATTATATAAAATCAAATTAAATATAAGGCTATCACAAATTTAAATATAATTTTTAACATTATTTACAAAATTAAATGAACTTTTTACTTTATTTTAATTTTTTTTTTTAACATTATTTAAAAAATTAAATGAATTTTTTTACTTTAATTTTAAAAAAAAATCATAAAAATGAAAGATAAATTGATTGTTTACTTTAATTTTTTTAAGAGAAAATTGAATGGATATTTTTTTTTTAATTAAAATTAAGTATATAAAATAATATAAAAAAATTATAATAAATTATTAAAAACAAATTAATGCATAGAACACAGGAAGATGATCTGGGAACATCCGTCATTACTATGAGTGAATTAATTACGCCAAACTATGAGTGAATTAATTACGTCAAAAGGCGTACACCTATTGATAATGGGCAGATTTAATAGGGGTTTAGTGCTTAATAAGTTTTCTATGGACAAGATTAAATATGGCTGGAATATTCTTAGTAATCACACAAAATAAATGGCTGTAATTTCAATCATTAACTTCCTAGCTATTATAAAGATATCCGTTTATGTGTTTACTTTTTTACATTTACCTAATCATATTTAAAAAATACTTTGATAGCTAACTAAGTGATTAACAAAAATTAAAATATTAACACCAGATAAATGAAGCTCAACCGTTTATTTGTTAATCAATAATAAAATTTAATATATTCTTTTAAGGATTCTTTTCATCTTATCAACCTTTAAGCCTTTACCAGCAACTAAATAGCTGCTGTGCTAGTAAATTAATACATAAAACACAGGAAAAAACATTTTTTTAAACAATTAGAAGGAATTGAAGAGTCATGGTGATAGGATTGATGTGCTATAAATATTAGATGGTGATAGGATTGATGTACTATACATATTAGTTGGAGTTGAAGAGTTATTGTGATAGGATTGATGTATTATAAAATTAAATTGAAAATTATTTACTTTCATTTAAGAAATTTGTAGAAGTAGTACATTTTTGTAATTATTAAATTGGAAAGTATTTATTTCATTTAAGAAACATGTAGAAATAATAAATTTTTGGAATTATTAAATTGGATATCATTTATTTTTATTTAAGAAACGGGTAGAAATAATATTTCTTTGTAACTAGCAAATTTTGAAAAACTATGTTTTTAAAAAAATTATTTTATTTTTAAGTCATATCAACTAACTGAAAGTTAGCAATTTGATTCCAAAAGAATTACAATATAGTAATATACTCTACTATAGAAAGGTATAATAATGATAATAATCTATTTTTAAGTTCACTACTAGTGATCAGATCAATAACCACACCATAAGGAAGTATTAAATGTTTCTTAAGATTGTATATATATTGTTCTATGTACTAATAAAGTATATACAATCTCATTTGATATTTAATATTGATCAATAACTATTAATATTTTGTGGTGATTATTGATCAATAACCACTCCAAGACAGAGTTTTAAATATTACATAGTTGAGATGGTGACCAATAACCACCCCACAACTACACAAGTCTATATATATTATTGAATCTTCCAACAATATATACACAATCTCACTACATCTAATATTGTGTAGTAAAGGATTATTGATCAATAACCACCTCATAACAAAATATTAAATAAGACATAGTTGAGATGATGATCAATAACCACCCCATGACAAAGTATTAAATGTTATGCAATACAATATCTACGTAATCTCATGCAACATTTAATATTATGTCATAAAATAATTATTCATTAATAACCACCCCACCACAGAGTATTAAATATTACAAAGTACCATATTACAAGTTCAAATCCAAAAGGAGGTAGGGCATGCATACCTTAGTATACTTTAGCAGTCAAATCTTCTAGCGGAGAGGATCCCTTGTCCCACATCAATTTGGTCTCATACACCAAGGTCTCATACACCAATTTGGTGTTTGGCTTGGCCTTGACCTTAAAATTATTATTATTTTACATGCCTAAAGATAGTGTATATAGTAATTGTTTTTTAGTCAAATACTATTGATTTTCAATTAATTGCTTACATAAAGATTTCAAAAGTTAATCAAATACTATTGATTTTCAATTAATTGCTTGCATAAGGATTTCAAAAATTTGTTAATTTTCTTTTATTAATTTTTTTTATTTTTATAAAAATAAAAATATTTTTATTAATTTATAAAATTTGAAATATCTAATTTTCTTTTGGTTGAGTACAATGAAATTACTATTTTTATCTGGTTTAATAAGAAATGTCAAATTAAAATATTTAATTATTATTATTTTTTTATTTATAAAAATAACCCTTAGTCATCTTTAACTTGTAATTTAATGTCATTGTACTTATTTATTTTTAAAAAATTACAACATTGTAATCTACCTATTTATACATTTAATAAAATACATAACATTGCATAAACATGGGGCAAGTCTAGTCATATTTTAACTTGTAAGTTAATGTCATTGTACTTATTTATTTAACAAAAATTATAATAAAATACATAACATTGCATAAACATGGGGTAAGCCTAGACATATTTTAACTTGTAATTTAATGTCATTGTACTTATTTATTTAACAAAAATTACAACATTGTAATCTACTTATTTATACATTTAATAAAATACATAACATTGCATAAACATGGGGCAAGTGCTTCAACGGAGGCTTTTGCAGTCTCCATTAATGCAAACCATTCCCAATAGATATTGTGACAATTGGTTGTGTTGATCGTTACACACACACACACACACACATGTCTTATTTTTTGTGCAATAAGAAAAGAAACCTTCATGAGGTGTTCCCTCCTTTTTTTTGGGTGGTATATACGATCGTTGCTAAAAGTTAGAAGGGTCCTTAACATGGAACCCTCTCAACTAAGCGAAAAATAACCCCACGATTTATACAGATTTAGAGTTGATAGGTTTCATGGAATTGGATTTCCACTTATCCAATATAACTATATCAATTTATTAATTCCATTGTAGGAGATAGTTTACCAAAAAAGAATAAGATTATT
>JASDQU010204105.1:0-19194 GCA_032191745.1 Picea mariana
TAGATCTTTTCTCTTTTTTCATCATGGTTATCACGTCATGAGTTTGTTAATGCTTTTTCTCTGTAAAACTTTGACATCGAATTTGGTTTTTGAAAATATTTAATCACGTGGATAAAAATCATGTTTGAAGGACTAGAGGCCACAACTGTCGATACCGAGAGTCATTGAAGTGATTATTACGTTAGGGAAACAATTAGTTCCCTTTTTCCAATACCGAACTTATTTCGGGGTTCGACAGTCGACAATGTTGTTTTTATTTCTCAAACGATTTTCATCACCTTAATATTCTATCGATGTCGATCTTCATAAGTGAGTCAAGAGAAACCTGGGTCATTGCTTCCTTAAAAAAACCGCCGAGGCTGATTCAATTGGTCGTCAGCGATATCTATGCCCAGGCTTATTTGTAGGGTGAGGAAAGTCTTGAATCCGCCGACGCCAATGAAAACGACGCTCAATTTTTTTTTCTTTTGGACTTCTCAGGCGATTTTAGTCACTTTACACCTTTTCCGATGCCGAAACATCCCAAGCAGTTTAGGGAAACTTTTAGATTGTTAATTCTTTTAATCGAGGTTAGTCCCTTTTAAATTTGACAAGGTTTCTTACATGCCCCAATAGAATTTCTAACAATCAAAACATGAAAACATAAAAGTTAAGCGCGGGTGGAATTTTCATACTGAAGTAGAAACAAGCAGTGCAAGTCCCAAGTGGTACCCAAAAAAGTAGAAAATAAGCCTAGGATTTTTAGGGTGTGTTGAGTTCTCAAATGGCGATTCGCTAGGTGAAAGAAGAATCTCTGTTCCTCCTTCATAGCTCGGCTAATATGGAAGCTGAAGGGGAACTTAACTGGTCTTAGATCAGAGCTCCCTTTTACCTGTGCATTTGAAATTCTTTAGTTAATGCTTCTGGGTCTGCCTGTGGGGTTTCTTAACCTCAATTCCTCCCTCATTTCCCATACCCTAACTCATGCCCCATTTTCTTTTGACAAAATATCTGGTAAAGTATTCACTGGCGTTAAGCCTTTAATTACCTTTAATCACTTTCTATGGTGTTGCTCCACTACCAGCGAGCGTCTATAGCCCCGACGGAGTCACCCCGACATCACAGACATTGCTCCACTGTCAGCGAGCGTCCATATCCCCGATGGAGATATCTGCATACCCTCTCCCACTGTTCACTCCATTTATATCAACCTTTATTCGATGAGATGCCCAGAGCGTGTGAGAGAGGATGATGTCTGTTTAACTTGCAAAGCAAGGTGGTTAAGGTGAATCCTTTACTAGTTCCGCCTTCGGGTTCATGTAGTCCTTTCCAGCCTTTCCTTCTCCCCCTTAAGGTTTTCCCAACCACTAAGAAGACACTTCGAACATTTTTGGGAAGTCATTCAGTTATGCAAGTCGGATTAGAGAACTCCTCAAAGAAACTGCGGGTTCCTTGATGCTTCTGTTATTGAGTGTGAGCCATGATTTTGGAACAGAGATCACTATATCGCATGACTCAAGATCAACCACTGTCTTGCCGAGCACAACCCTTTAAAAGCATAGGGAACAAAAGTTGTAGTAAATAAAATCAAGCAAAACCATAATCAGAGTATCTGCAACAAAGCTTATGAAACACACATACAAAACAAAAATGAAACTCAAAAGAAGATATATATATATATATATATATTATTATTTTATTTATTTTTATTGAAAATGTTGTTTGAGGACTTGGCCACTGACTGGCAGAGCTTCAGGTTCAAGATCATCTGGAGGCGACAATCGTGAAACATTTGTGGCCAAGGAGTCATCAAGGGTATTCTTCGCTCCGGAGATGTTAGTGACTTTAAAGGCTTCAAAACGATCCACCGGCCGATGCACCTTGCATTGATAATTATTTGAATGCGAGGGGCTGTGATGTACAACAATTTTTACCTGCTTGATAATAATCTTCGGGTCTCCGAAAACCTTCAATTATTTGACGTTTAGGGCTATGGATTTCTTTAACCTTTGTACCAGAGCTTCATACTCGGCGGTGGTATTCGTACATTCAAATTCAAGCCAACAGGATAAAAAATGACGTTTATCTTTTGGATTAATAAGGATACATCCTGCCCCATATCTTTACGGTGATTTAGATCCATCAAAGCACATAGTCTAGATCTGTGAGCGGGTGCTTCCCGTTCCTTCCTCCTCGTCACCTTGCTACTTTCTTATCTTTTGTCCGGGGTTTTCTTGCACATATTCTTGGTAGAAGAGGGTCCCTCCTACCGGCGTCGACTCTCGGTTTTGAAAAACCAATTCAAAGTTCTGAGTAATAGGGACATCATATGGAAAAGGGGGGGAAATCCCAAAATAAGAATCACAGGAATAATTACCTAGCACGGGGAACTTCGTAGATGAGGGTTCATTCGGGGTTTCAAGTTAGTAACAATGTGCTTCAAATAACTCTCCCTGTCAATCCTAATCATGTATTTGTACCCTTTTAATGGTATCCAGAGGTGTGCCCAGTCTGTAATAAAGTATCCATTCAGTTTTTCAGACCAATCTCAGCTCAATAACAACCCATATGCCTTAGGGATATCTACTACAATGATGTCAATTACCTGCACGAAACTAGGGTGTGTCGCTATCCTGATCATCACATCTTTGAGTTCTCCCATAACCTTGACCTGGGTTCTATCTAGTTGTATAACATGCTTATCGCTTTTGAGAGGGACAACACCTAGTTTATTAAAAACGACCAAGGGCATGACATTAGAAGACGCTCCGGAATCTACCAGACAATTGTGAAGATTCCTATTGAATACTTCGAACGTTAAAAGGAAAGGAGGCATGGAAGGTCTCTCCTTCTTGCCTTCTGAGCAGGTGTTTATCGTTGGTTTTATTGCATATGGATGCTTAGAGGTTGTTTACTAGGAGCGACAGGCATTCTCAGGCGATCAAGAGTTAATTTACTTTGTGGGACATGGGTGACATCGATATCTTTTGGGCCGGGTTGACCCCTACTACATGTTTGTACCACCGATATCTCTGTGGGTGGTGCCTAAGGTTTAAACAGATCATCTGAAGATGCGATCACGTTGGGAACCCATATCAACATGGTCGTGTCTTGTGGTGGGTCAGCCTCTTCCTGATCAACAATGTTAAAGGATGAACTGTTGGGTGGTTCGGTCAAAGAGACTTCACCCAAAAAATGATTGGCCATTAAATTCATGGCATTGACCCACTGAGGACATTCCCTTTCTGAGTGGTTCTCTTGGTGGTAAGTACATAAAGAATCAGATGTGACATTCCCTAAGTCAGTGTTTAGGTTGGCTGGGGGAGGTTCAATTGCTTTGAAAGGTTGGTTTCTTTTAAAGAAAGGCTTATAGGGTCTTTGGCCTTGGTTTCCCTCACCTGCATTTATTTTCATATCTATAATCTCATTTGATAGTTTATTGACCATGTGTTGTAGGTCTTCTATAACCCCATTACCCTTATCGGGAGTTGGTTCAGCCGGCTTCCCCGACGGTCTAGTCAAGAGGAGTCCTCTCTTGGGAGGGGGATGGCTTTCTTTTCTCGCTAGAGATGCCTAGCCTTCTTTACACCCTTTCATCTAGAACTCTATCATCTTTGCCTCTTTGAAATTCTCTGTGAGGGTTTGCTTAGCATCTCTTTTAATGAACATGGAAATAGAGGCCGGAAGAGCGTTAGCATAAACCTCGATTTTCAACTCTTGAGCCAGTTTTTTCGTAGGATGAAACTTGTTTAAGATAGTCGTGAATCTTTGATTGAAATCTTTGACCCTTTCATTTGGGGTCATGGTGGCTACGAACAATTCATCCATAAGGGCTCCCGTGGTAGTTTCTTCAGAAAATTTGTCTAGGAAGTCCTTTTGGAACTTAGTCCAGCTGCTTATGGATCCTACTGGCAAGTTAAAACACCAAGTGGAAGCTGAGTTCTCAAATGTGTAGGGGAAAAGTATGCATACCACGTCTTCATGTTGAATGGTCATAAGCTTGCTCGCGATTATGAACTTCTTGATATGATCTTTGGGAAATCCTGAGGTCTCAGGATCATACTTGGGGAGAAACGTTTTCGGGTGCCTAGGGAGATTGTGTATTCGTCCAGGGATGGCCATGGCGTCCCCGACCAACCAAGGTTGGTTGCCTTGAAGTGGAACTTCTCTCTCCTTCTAATGACCATTGTTCTCTTCCATATCTTCAGAGTCAGAGTTAGGCTCTTCCTCCTCCGAAAGTTTGTTAGGTTCGGAGATGTCGTCGGATAGCGTCTCGGGTATGAGGTCAAGAGGTTCTTGGATTTCAGTGATCACGAAGTCTATTAAGTCTTTGACGAAGTGTATGAAAACTTCATCAGGTGTGATGACCACTGGTCTACCTTGTTGTTTTCTTTGAGGGAGAATGGGGGTGAATGGAAACATGCCGATTTCCCAGGCATAAGCTCTGGTAATCCTTCTAAACTGATTCACTTCCTCGTGAGGAAGGGCATAAGGTATTTCAGGGTGAAGATATCCTTCCTCAGAGTGGGGCGAGTTATCCACTTCGGGAGAACTCGGTAAAGGTGGGTTGTCTATTGGATGACTAGCCATGTATGTGGGTCGTTACAAATTTATAGGTTGTTCAGAATATCATATAACTTACATATTCAACCATTCATTCTCAGGCCCTCCTTCTAGCGCCAATTCTGTTGATGGGTGTTAAACCTCTTAACTCAATAGTAGGAACCAAACCTGCCACCAAAGCCCAATTAGACTCTGCAGTGTTTGTGATTGGAATGGTTCTCCAGATATCGCAATCCAGGCAATTTAATCGATGGGCTTTATGTTTCCTTGTGGAGGCATCTCCTTCAGTTGGGATTTTCTCTTTTGGTTTTTTATTTTTAGTTAGAATAAATGTGAGAAAAATCCGGTATAAACCAACTTGACCACACAACGATAAGGAAGTCTAAATATTGGGAAAGGCTGGGCTTGGGATAACCCTCACTCTAGCATGTAGACAACGAACTCTTACCACAGGCCTAGTAATAATACTTTAACCGTGTGAGCACTCGATCACTAGCTGATATTTTAACCTAAACTATCCAAGAAACAAAATGAGAGAAAATTTAACTACTGCAGAAGAGGCTGAGCTTGGGATAACCCGCTGTTCAAACATGCAAACGATAATCCTATACCACTGGCCTAGTAATAATACGTTAACCATGTGAGCATCCAATTACTGTTTGAGAATACTAATTATTAGAATAAAACATTTATATGATAAGATCAATAGCAAGCAAAATAATTCATCTACCATAATCCTCCATCATATATCCACACAACGATTCATCATTTCCATCATTAGAGAAAAGAATAGCAAAGAAATTGCACCAGATAACTTGACAATATATTCGATAGCTCTTACTTGTTACATTTGTTCATGAACTGAATAGGAAATAGTTCTTCTTCAGGCTCAATTACACATGCATATGATGAAAACAACTCTGTCTCTAGTCCAGAAGGACTTCTTCATTCGTAGCAGCTCCAAAATAATTCTTAACAACTAGAAAGAAAAAAGTTCTTGCAACAAACCATCGAACCTTATTAATCGGTTGAGGCCTTTATTTATAGCCTAAAGTTCTAACTAAAGTTAATGGCTAAGTGTGGTTCAAGCAAGACAAAATAGCCACATGGTGTCTTCTTTCAACAACTTCCTGAACAATCAACTCAAGATATCTTCTTGAAAAGGATGGTTCTTCTCATATTTAGACCAACTAACAAGCAGTTCTTCATAGGTTCGGGTTCATCGAGATCTATGCTGATTCATCGGAGCCACATATATTCCTCTGAAATTTGCTGCATGTGCTCGGTACTTGACCAAACTGTAGTTCAGCCATTGTAGCATCGCTCGGGCCCTGATCGGATGTTCGACAAATTGTTTTACTTGCCCTGGCTTTGCATCGACCACCTTTGTGAGTTCTTCGGTCCATAGCTTGCCTTGTTCAACATGCGACTTGACTATGTCGCTCATGTCAGAGAAGTTGTCGGGGATGCCAGACCAACATCCCCCATTGCTTCGGTGATTCAGTCTCGACATTTCTTTTAGTTCTTCGGTGGAGTCATAGGACAGACTTTAGTCGATGATCGAGAAGTTTCTCCCTGTAGTCAAAACAAAAGTAGTTGAGCAATTAATCAACCTATGATCTGACATAAATAAATCAAAAGATCAACACGTACCTGTGCAACTTGCTAGTCTTAGTCGTTTTTAATACTTACGTGATCCCGAACACATTCTTTGAGTGATCTGCAAAGCCACCGCCCTTCTTTGGTTTTAATGAGCACCTCAACATGTTATAGTGTGGCTAAATCAAGTACGATAGACATGCATGTATGAATTATCACAGTACTTAATTGACCTTTTGAATCACTAAGAAAGGGAATCGAGGACAAATTATGCGCGTGTGTGCTCCCGAGGGGTCGGATATCGTAAAGAGAAAGTCGTTAAAAAATTCCAGAACCTGTATTATTAGGCATACCAAACGTCACTCATCAATAACGGGGGTTCGTAAGTTCAAAAGGATCGAAAGGATCGTGCCTCACGTTTTCCTGCAATCTCGATCGACGACGCTTTCATGTTCTGGATAGCATCCATCAATTAGCTCTGGTGTGTCGATTTTTCAAACATCATGTCATGAGGCACGGATATTATGTTGGCTAGCCTAGAGTCACTCCTTGATTTCCCTATAAATTCCAAGAGCTTTGCGAGCAATCCTTCTCATATGTTGAGCTCATATTTTCTGAAAATTTGGTTTGGTAAATTCATCTTGGCGATGTCTAGCTGAGTGACTCCTTACCGTTTGTGGAAACTTTGAGTCTCTTATGTTGTTGTAGTTATGGGATCTCCTTCAAGCATGGGACAAGGTCTACGAGGCAGCCAGAGTGAGATATCTCACCCTCAACGCACCTGGGATTCCTTTCTGTGGGTTTCGATAGGTACAACTATCAGCTTGGAGGTAGCGTCATCATCCAAGGATGAGCTTGGGGTGGTCGCAGATACGTCCCGGAGAAATACGCTGGAGGTTGTGCCTTCTCCGGGACCAAAATCGCGGAGAAGAGGAAGGCCTAAGAAGAAAATTCGGGAAGGAGAGGGGGACCGCCCCAAGGCCGAACCGAAGGTACGTCCAGCCTACGAGGAATCTGTAACGCCCACCAATCGCTCACAGTTGGTCGAGACAATTGACAAAGGAGGCGAGAGAGGAAAGGGGAGATCAAAATCGTCGGGTTCTTCCATCGGAAATTCTGCTCAATAAGTAGAGCATTCTCAAATTGCAATAGTCGAGCTGTACCAAGAGAATAAGGAACTGCGACGTCAATTGGCGGAGAAAACCCAGGGGATATCGCTGCCGCAAGGTCACGGGGGAAGCTTCGTTTGGATGCAGAGACAACTTCGAGAGGCACAAGACACAATCGTGGAATTGTGTGACACGCAATGGATGGCAGTGACAACGGAGCATAAGTCACCACAAAGTGTGAAAGACAAATTGAGACAGGACCACCGCATAGGTGACACATAGTTAGCAGGTTCTTGCTCCATGTTCCTGAAAGTGTGGTTTAACACCTCTTTTCCCTTTCTTTGTAAAATTTTGTAATCTTACGGTGACCAGACCGGTTAGTTGAATTGTCGAAGTTTATTTATTCAAATGTAAACCGAGCCTGGTGAAGGGTTTTCCATTTTGATTGTATATATATATATATAATTTTTAAGGCATTATTGTGAATTAGACGTGTATTCTTCTTTAAATTTTTTGCGCAAAAGAATATTAGATCTTTTCTCTTTTTTCATCATGGTTATCACGTCATGAGTTTGTTAATGATTTTTCTCTGTAAAACTTTGACATCGACTTCGGTTATTGAAAATATTTAATCACGTGGATAAAAATCATGTTTGAAGGACTAGAGGCCACAATTGTAGATATCGAGAGTCATTGAAGTGATTATTACATCAAGGAAACAATTAGTTCCCTTTTTACAATACCGAACTTATTTCGGGGTTCGGCAGTCGACAGTGTTGTTTTTATTTCTCAAATGATTTTCATCACCTTAATATTCTACCGACGTCGATATTCATAAGTGATTTGGGAGAAACCTGGGTTGTTTCTTCCTTAAGAAAACCGCTGAGGCTGATTCAATCGGTCGTTGGAAATATCTATGCCTGGGCTTATTTGTAGGGTGAGGAAAGTCTTGAATCTACCGATGCCGATTAAAATGACGCTCAATTTTTTTTTTCTTTTGGACTTCTCAGGCGATTTTAGTCACTTTACACCTTTTCCGATGCTGAAACATCCCAAGAAGTTTAGGGAAACTTTTAGATTGTTGATTCTTTTAATCGAGGTTAGTCCCTTTTAAATTTGACAAGGTTTCTTACATGCCCCAACAAAATTTCTAACAATCAAAACATGAAAACATAAAAGTTAAGCACGGGTGGCATTTTCATACTGAAGTAGAAACAAGAGGTGCAAGGCCCAAGTGGTACCCAAAAAAGTAGAAAATAAGACCAGACATTTTAGGGTGTGTTGAGTGCTCAACAAGAATTTCATACATCAACTCTGTGAAGGCCAAGGATTTCTTAGACTTGGATGAGACAAATTCCAAGTCAAACTCTTGGAGGATAACAATCCAATTTGATTACTTTCCCCCAATGATCTGAAAACTAAGGATGTGTTGCATTGGGTTGGCATAAGAAACAACAATGGTTTTGCACAAGAGGATGTAATGGGGTAATCGTTGGACAACATAGACTGATGCCAGGGCTGACTTTTCTACATGAGAGTATCGAAGTTTAGGACCTGCAAGTCCCTTGTTAAGATAATAAATTATGTGCTCTCGTTGCGGCTTGTCCTCCTAAATGAGCACCATGACAATGGTGGATTTAGCAGCCGTGAAATAGAGCAAGAACTAGTTCGTATAATCAAGAGGGCTCAATAATGGAGTCTATGTCAAGGCATTCTTCAAGGTGTCAAATGACCATTGTGAGTGATCGTCCCATATAAAAGGTACACCTTTTTTCAATAGGCACATAAAACCTTTTGTGATCTCGATATAGTTGGCAATGAATCATCGCAAAAAGTTTTCCTTCCCTTACAAACTTTGAAGTTGGTGAATGGTATGAGGAGGCAATTTGATTATAGCCTCGACCTTCGGGGGATCTACCAATATCCTGTACTTGGATACGATAAATCCTACCAATCTACCAGACACTAGACAAAATATACATTTATGTGGATTCAAATGAATATTGTAGTAGCGACATCAGATAAAAATGGCTCACAAGTGACCGGGATGGTCCTCACGACACTGGTCGATAATCAAGTGTTCCCCATGGAAAGATGAAGGAATTATTTTTTTGATCTTCTGGTTTTTTTTGTATCTGGTTATAGTCAGAGAAACCATCCATGAAAGAGAATATTTCACTACCAACAAATTCATTGATAATTTGGTCAATGAATGGGGTTGGGTAATTATATTTAGGACAAGATTTTCTTAGATCCCTATAATTGACACAGACTCAAATAATACCCTATTTCTTAGTGACTAGAACGATGTTAGAAACCCATTTGGTCAAAGGAACTGGATAGATGAACTCGACATGAAGGAGTTTCTCTACCTCCGCCTTAATGGCAATAACTTTCTTCGGGTTAATTGGCTAGAGCTTTTGTCGGAATGGCTTGGCTCCATCATATGTTTTGATTTCAAGTTCGAAAATCTAGGGGTCAATGCCAGGCATTTATTCATAATATCAAGAAAATACATCGTGGAATTATTTAAATAGGGCTATGTATGTTTCAATTTCTTGAGGTGAACAATCAACACCTATCAGGATGTGTTCCACAACACCTGGCCTCTGGGAAATGTCAATGGGTATGGTTTTCGATATGTTAGCCAAGTTCCTTTCTGATAGAACATCATGAATCATGATGGGAAACTGGGACCATTGAACATGACCAGGAAAGATAGGATTTTTATTGTCATCCTCAAACTGTTCCAAATTAGGGAGAAAAGATGGTATGTGGTGCAAATTATCCCAAGGCATATCATGGTAATCCATGATCTCCATAACGGATTTGTCGGAGGGAAGTTCAAGATCAAGGGAGTCGGGTGAAACTTGAATACGATGAAAGGCCCAAGAGGGTGGTGGATAATGCTCAAAGTCCACATCCTGAGGGGAATCTAAGCCAGGGTTAGTGAAGGCTAACTGGATCACCTGGTAGGAAATATCTACTGGGGTGAGCGACATGGAAGTGCCATACATATCAACATCCTTATAGTGAGGTACCACCCAAGGATCAAAAGACTGAAGGGATCCATTGGTATATGAATAAATCATGTTTATGGGGGTGATGGTTGCAGTAGGGGATGGTGGGGGAAGAGGTAAAATACCCATAAGCAAAGGATCTTTGAGCATCCCCGCACCAATGTTCATATAAAGTTGTGTGTCATCACCGACAAAGGGTACATTATACCCCGCATTGGATCCAAGGTCTGGGGTGTATATCTCAAGATGATCAATCGTAACGATTTCCCTTGGTGAGGGAAATGTAGAACCCTAAAGACCGTCGCGACAAGTGCAGTCATCTCGTAGAACTAGTTGTGATCAAGTAACAAATTGTACTCAAGTGGTGCATCGAAAACCTCTACGAAAATGGAGGAAATATTTCCACCTAACTCAATGGGTAAGGCGATGATTATTCCATGAGGTTGGAACATATGCCCATCGAATACTTTTAAAAGTGTAGCAAACGTATCAATCTTGGGAGAGCCAAGGGATTTCCAACAAGAAATCAACATGATGCAAGTCGAGGATTGTTCATCAACGATTGTTTGGAAGATGTTTTTCCCCATCGTTCACACTTTAATCTAGAAGGATACCTGATGGGAGAGCCTATGAGTATATTGGGTAGTGTCAAAGGTAATCAAGCTTGACTATGAGGTATCAACCTCGCCTATGACCGATAGCAATGTTTTATGTTGCATGGAGAAGCTTTAGAGAACTTCATGGGCCGACATGGCACAAGGTGCCTTGGATAAGTCTTCCATAATACTATAGTTGTGGGAAGCCCGTGCATTGGGATGATGTGTCATAAGACAAAAAATTCCCTTCAGGGGGTGAAGTGGTGCATCAAGGAATGGCTTCTCTAGTTGAAGAGGCACACTAGGTTGGGAAGAAGATGATGCATCTAGGGCATCATTGGAAGGCTTGGGAATGTCGTAGTTCTTGTTCTGACTCTGCAAGTTGACCATGTGGTCACACATGTAAATGGAAGCATTCTATGTGGACCCCTTATGGTGAGAGGTACCAGCGATTCCCACTTGCGGAGGGGAAATATTTGAGGCAACCATGTTTTGAGGATGGGGAGGGAAGTGATGATTTAATACAACAGGTTGTTGGGGGGCCCATTGTTGTGCAAAATACCAATGGATATCATCTTTCTGAGGGAACTGGTGAGTGGGATGGTCCTACCCACAGATGGTGCAGGGGAATTGAGCTTTCCTCTTCTACTTAGAGCCTCCCTCATGTGAAGTTTGGGTAGTGGAAGTCCCTTTCTCATCAGTGGAATTTTCTTTTTGTTCCTCTTTTTCTTGCCTCCAGGTTGTTGAGGATTCTTTGGTTGCATGGACTGCATTGAATTCACCTCGGAGGCTTGATGAGGGTCTGCAACAGTTTGAGCATTAGTGCCAGATGCCGACGGTTATTATTGAATGGAAAATTGCCCCATCTGATCAGCTAGGTAGTTAACAGGTGCATGAGAAACAAAACCATCCACACCTTTGGTATGGGGCCCTGGGAGAGGTTGACGAGGATCAGTTGATGGGAGAGGAGCATTTGGAATAATATCATAGAGAGTAAACCACTGATAATAAATCAAATCCAAGTGCTGGGCATGCAAGATGGATTTCTCTTTGGTGGCCCATAACGACATCCCTAGAAATGGGTGGTAAGAGGGACTTAGTTATTCACTATGTTAGGATCTTGTCCAGAATTTGAGTTTAAATCATCCTACGCCTCCTCTGCCACTCATGTATATGATCATAAATATGGGTGGTATTTTTTTGACACAGTTGGTAATGTGTTAAAAATGCCATTAACAGGTCATTGAAGCTTCTAAAAGAACCACCATTCAGTTCAATATACCACTTGGCAGTGGCTCCGGTCAGGGATTTTTGGAAAATACGCAATCTCACACTATCATCCATTAAAGAATTGAACAAGCACTGCAAATGGTATGTCATGATGTGTATGGAGGGGTCTTCTCCTGACTTACCGTCAAACTTCAGAATGTCTGATGGGAGTTTTGATGGCATCGTGGGACATGAGGGATCGTGGGAAATAGGGTCATTCGTCAATCGTGACAAATCTGGTAAGCCAAGTGTTGCAAGAAATGACAACAATGTGAATGGAGATTGGGAGGGAGGTGAAGTCTCTGTTGTCCAATATGGACTTTGCGGTCCCCCTATGTTGGTGATGCTGGAAGGTTTGGAAATGGTTGGAGAGTGGGTGTCCCCATGGATGGTGGCACTGGTAGGAGAATGACTACTCCTACCACCAAAAACAATCTCAGGGGTGGAAATGGATTGTCCAGGAAAAGGGTTCCCAGTGCTAGTCTCGGGGAAGAAACCTCTAAGACCATATGTATGGAGAAAGAGAAAAATCCAATTTCCCCCAAAGGATGTGACCCCAGGGAAAGGTGTGCTAACCCATGGGAAAGGGAAACCTCCAAAATTACTATTTCCCCCAGGTTGACTAGGGACAACCCCAAAACCACTAGGAATACTCCATCCAAAATATGTACCTACCCCTGATGATGTTGGGTTGGTCATTGGATTGGAGGAAGTGGAAGGAGCTCCACTTCCCATGTTGAAACCAAATCTCCCCCCCCATTGGAAAATAATCTAGAAGTGGGAAGAGAAGTATATGGGATGGGTGTGTGCATGCTAGGTATACTGACGGATGGAGTTGACGATGCAGGCAACATCCCCCACATGGAGGAACCAAAAACAAAAGGTATGGACGATGAAGGTCCAATGGAGATAAGGGGTGGCAATGAGGACATGATTGAGATTCTCGTAGATGTGTTTCCCCCAATCTGACTTGAGGATGGGCTTAAGGGCTCAGGTGCACTGGACAAAAAATTGGGTCCAGACATGGTAGGAGGATGATTGAATAACGAAAAAAGGATCACTAAAAAGTTGTACTTGGACTAATATAGGGGCGTTAGGTTTGGTTAAAGGTGGATTGAAGTTAGGTGGAGGAAGTTCGTCAACCACTTATACCTCAACCAAGCTAGATTTTTCAAACCACAAATATGACCCTTCAGAGTCTTTGTCATGGATATGGCACCACTTCGGAGGCGATTCCACCTCTATAATAGAATTTAGTCCTTGTAATTGATGGGACTGGTGTGGTAGTTCAACCATGGTGAAAAGGATNCCATGGTTGAACTACCACACCAGTCCCATCAATTACAAGGACTGGTGTGGTAGTTCAACCATGGTGAAAAGGATATGTAGCTAAAAAAAAACAATCAACCTATGGTCTAACTAGACTTGAACTCAAAGAGCACACCCCTAATCAAATATAGGAAACAACAAGAAAACCAGTTGGCTCAAGGGCCCTCTGAAAACCAACCTCGTGGGGTAGATGAAGTCCCCACCAAATTGACTAGCGAAGGTGTGAGGAGAAGTTACGATGAACAATGTGAAACAACCTTGATTGGTGCAAGTACCCTTTATTAAGTTAGGCACCCTCTGGGGGAACTGGGACCATGAACGAACGTCTACCCCTGGTACTATAGGCATGTCCCACCTGCTGTGACCAATGTGGATCTCTAAGAAAATCCACTAAGGTTACCACCTAACAATCGATGGCCAGGTGAAAAGTCATAAGTATGATCACACGTAAGGGCAGGGTAGCTAAGATGGAATCTCTGAAGGTGTAACCCAACAGAACCCCCGTATGTGTAACGATCTAAGTGATACCATAAACACCAAAACAAGTAGAGAGGGTTAATATCCCTACTTTCCCCAATGTGACCTCGTGATTGAATCCTGTGTTAGAGTAGCTTCCTGACACACTAGTTGCAAGAATGGATTTTTAAACTCTTTAATGACTTCTAGGTTGAGTTTGGTGGCCTTGGAGAGTTTACTCTCCAATCCTAATCCAAGGCCCTAAGCCCAACTAATGTTGGTTCAATATCAAAAGAAAAATGTCTAATTAATTTTAAATTAAATGCTTCCTTTTAATGGTTGTTTCTTAGGTCAAAAGGTAATGGATGAAACTTTGTGTGATGTGAGGACTCTTGACCCAACCAAGCAATGCAAGCATACAAGTTCAAACATATTTTAATTCTATGAAATCTAGTTATAGGAGGGATAAAGAGTTTTCCTTTTTATTTTTCAACACTCAAAGCAATCCTCAAACAAACCAATCAACCAATCAGGCATAAAAGATACAATACCAACAAATTCTTGTATCACACTTACAACACTAATTCATCAAAATTGGATTAAGCATGTTGTTGACAATAAAAATTGTAACGAGGAATTTCGCCCGCAAAGTATTGCTAAAGCCTATTATTTAAACTATGCTAATAAGATATAATACTAGTAGGTGGGACCCCCTTGTAGAATGGAGGCTCAGAGATAGTCATATCACACATTTTATGATGTTGTTTTGATGTTTCTTACAGGGTCTTATATGGTTGATGATGCAGTATTGGTTCCGTTTTGCAATAATGACAGGTGGATGATGCATTTTATGGGATGTTCTATTATTCAAAGCTTTAATTTTATGCTATGATTGGCATATATTTACAGTTGTTATATTTGATCATGTCACCACGATTATTACATGGATACACCTGCACATAAATATGTTAGTAACAACATAAACAAAAGAAAAAGGGAAGAGACTTACAAAAAAATACAAAGGAAAGGGCCTATGTTATGCTATGTTAGAAGTTAGGTGCAAATAAAATGAAAACAAGTTAGTGTTAATCCTAACTATTAATGGTTAGTGGCTATGTGATTTGAATTTGATTTATATTGGGCACATTTGATATGGTATGGAGGTTTGGAAATGGTTAATATGGATTTTTTTGGGTGGCGCATTTGGAAAGCAATGTGGTCACAAATTTCAATCGTTTGGAATTAATGGCATGGTTAAATGTATTAGTGATTGTTGGATATCATGTACTTCAAAATTGAATGAAAAGGAGATGGAAGGGATGTGCAGTAAATTCACTTCACTCCATGCTTTCCCCATCGGGTCGTCACCCTAGTATGGTTATTGTTGCATTTTGTTTTGTTGGTGGTTAAGCTCTGAGATCCAAGCCTGGGAATGAAGCACTCAACCAACTCGCCCCTTTTAAACTATTGGTTATAGGTATGGTTCTTTTCACCCATCCATGAATCACGCTCTGTGTATGAACAAATGATGGCTCAGTAATTCTTTGGTTTGTGTTTTTCTAAGATTGGCAACTGTGTAAATGTGTGGTTCTCCTCTTTGGAATGAATGTGTGGTTGTTCGATTTGCAAGTAAAAAATTGGTTGGTTGAGTTGTGCATTCACTGGTTTTTCTGTGTGGTGAAAATCGTGATGGCTCTCTGTAGTTTTTAAATGGATACGTGTATTATCGCTCTTTGTTTTGTTGGAGGGTTTCATTCTGTCTATCCTTGTTGCCTGCTTCCTCACAATTATGAGGGTAACCATGTCCAGTTGTATTCAGGATGCTATGTGGTTGTTGTGTATGTTTTTCAGACTGCATTTTGGTCACTGCGTATTTTCCAGAGTCATGGTCGTGGGTTTATTCACATGGTTGTGGGCTTATTTTCATGGTTTTGGCATCAACATATCTTAGAATCCAGTCTTAGGGTGGCCATTATGCCAAGATATATGCTTTATGGTTGATTGGGTGATATAAGTTATGCCTCAGACCTGCATTTCCACTGGCATTGTCATCAAATGAAATGGACAGAGGTTATACCTCTGTCTGTTCTGGGTAGTTGTTACTGTCCAGTGGGTATTTGCTTCTCCTAGGCATCGTTGTCCCACCCTACCTATCATTGAACCGTTGCGCCATTGCACAGACCGAGAATTATAAGGAACCATGTGCTTGTATTGAAGGGTCTTTGCCTATTGGTTGATGTGTTTGGAGGACCTCTAGTCTCTCAGTGTTATTGGTGACTGAGAAAACTCTTAATTACTTCTTTGTATTCATTTTTACAGAGCCCATTTTTTTTTTTAAATCGCTAACGGTCTTACTCAAATCGAGCATATTTCTAATTGTCAAAGATTGGTTGTAAAATAGTGTGGTTATGAAAGTTGCATCGAATACCTAGCTTATTTTATTTGATTAAATTGGTTGATTGGGAATCAATGATAATGTGAAGTCAATAGCTGTCTATTCTCTTTATGCTTTCAATCGTTGTATTCTTATAGCATGGTGTCAATTGCAAGTTGGTGACTACTGTGTGTTTCACTAGCCCCGATCGGGATCGTGGAAAATTGTGGAAATTGATGACTGTGAATTCTTTGTTTCACTATGTATCTATTATGGGGGCATCATGCATGTTTTATTTAATTGCATCATTAGTGATGAATCTCGGGTTTGTATTATGGTTTCATTGCAAAGTTTTGTTGGTTAATATAATGAAAAAGACATGAAATCAGACAAGTTTTAGAAGTCTGTTCAATTTGACAAAGGGACCTGTGTATATGTTTTATTTGGGCAATTGTGAATTATGGACAATGTTTGATATTTTACATTGATATATGATGGATAGAGATGGAGCAATGTTGTTGTGTTTTTCTTTTGATTTTGTTTTAAATGAAAGGAAAAGAATTAGAGACCAAGTATTCTCTTAACATGACTGTTGAAAGCCATAGTGATTATGAGTATGATTACAGACCATGTTAATTGAGAAGTTTTGAGGAAATTGAATGTGGGACAGTGAACAATTTTGACACGCAGTAATTGTTAAATTGGAATTGGTATATTTTGTATTGAATACAGAGTTGTTTTTATGGATTACTTGATTTGTTTTATGAACAATATTCATTTTTTTTCTCTACCATTCTCTCACTTTTTCGCACATTACAAGTCCCCTCGCTTTCCCATATTCACTATCCACTCTCTGTTCTTAAAATTAAATTATAGTTAAGTTAAACTACGTATATTAACAATTAAAGTATGGCACAAGGATGAGTTATAGTGATATATTATTTTGATTTACAATACAATTGATTGTTTGATGATTTGTTGAGTAGTAATCGTGATCTATTCCCCTTCATTTTAACAATTTTCGCTCAATACAATCCCTCACATATCCCATAACCCTTATTCACCCCCTTCTCATTGACAAGTATTAAATGATTTGTATGGATTGGATTACATGAGTCTGATGTGTTGTTGAGCCAAACTTTGTTTCATATTTAAAGAGATCTCATGTATGGTTTTTGAAGAAACTAGTTTCTAATCAATAATGCATATAGGAATGATCTTTTTCAGCAGAGGTGTCCATGGCCAAGGTAACATAGGAAGAGGAAATTGGAACAAGGGCCCTAGAAGGCCAAGGTTTTCTATACATTTTGATACATAATCGCAAGAGTTGAGCTAGCTATTCCAAGATGGATTTTTTAATTGGATTGGACAAGGAGAGGTCCAACCTAGGCCAGAAAGGCCTCCCTTCCAAGCCCCACATGTCCCTAGTATCCCGGTTCCCCTTCGTGTCTCATTAAAACCTGAAGTCCCTGAAAATGACGGATGGCAAGATATTTTCCATCCGACAGTCTCCCAACACCATGGATGGTCTAATTTGTCTCTACCTGCTCCTCCACCTGTTAATCAAAATTTTCAAGATGCTCCTTCCCACTCACCAGTACAGTCTTCCCATGCAAGAAAAAGGTTAAAAATCGAGGCCCACCATGCTCCCGACAAAGGAAAATCCGTTTCTACCCCCTCCTCTCCCTCAAATGACTCTGCCAAATCCATGTCATCCCGCATGCATTTGAGAGATGATTGCTCTCATGTTATCAATGAGATTAGGCCTAAAGGCTCCACACAACCTAAGGCAAATTCAACAAAATCAAAGGGTGACAACAACAACAAGGGGAATATTGCCTCCCAGAGTGGCAAATATGGGGTTTAAGTGTTTTTATTTATTGATGGTTGAGAATAGTTGACTTCTAAAATTTTGGACAACACACTATTTTTTGGATATATGGATATTATATTTTTGGATAAAGTTTCAATTATCATTGATAAAAATTGTCAAATTATGAGAGTGATGATGGGAGCCACAAGGAAGGATGTGTTTGATTGATTAACTAGTTGTGTTATGCTTGTTAAAGAACTAAAGGGAGTCACAAGGGGTCCCACCTACTAGTTATTATTTATTAAAAACCCTTATTATGATGTTATTACTTTTCCCCCTTAACTAAAATGTTGGTTGAGTTTCAATTAACTTAACTAAAGAGGTAGTTTAACTACTTCAACTAATTCTGATTCCTTAAAGGAAAAAGGAAAAGGAGGAACAAGAGGAGAATAGAAGGAGAAAGCATACTAAGGTCCGCTCTTGAGTTTTATTGAGATAATTTAGTTTTCATTCATTATTTAATTCATTGAAAGCCTAATTATCTTTTATGATAGTAGGGTCCTATTGTAGACAACAAGATTCAGGGTTGAATTACATCATTCAGACATTTGTTTTTCAGAGGTGTTGATCTATCTTTGATAGTCTGTGTAGACTTGTCTATTTGTGAATTAAATTTCATGACTGATAAAGGCTATTGTGTAGAGTCGAGTGGGAAGAAATCTGTGGCAAGATGATCCAACTTTTAAAGTTCAGTTTTTTACTTTCTGTCGGAATTCCTTTTGTATGGTTTTCATCGGGGACATCTAAGTTTGACTTTGGTCCAAATTTCCTCAAGGAATTTTGTAAAGAGAATGAGTCTTTTGATAAATTTGAATGGAATAAATGATTTCTTTATGTCTCATCTGTGTTGATTATTGACTTGGTGTTTTATTTTACTTCTGTCTCTATATTTATTTCTGCATCTGTTATATTCATTAAATAACATAAATATTGATTTTTTCAACAATCTTTCATTTACAAAAAAATCAGTCTAAGCACTTGTAATCAATACTTGGGAATTAGGAAAAAAATTTTGATGGATATAAAC